>SNQJ01S0003274.1:244689-262578 GCA_010110895.2 Picea sitchensis | reverse complement strand
CTAAACTAGTTGGTTGACCCTACAAACATAAAAAGTCTAATGAATTTTAGATTTAGCATTAATTTTTATGGCTTGTCTTAAGTCAAAGGTTATGAAAGTGAAACTAGTGATGTTTGAAAGATGAAAGCAAAATAAACAGAAAGATGGAAACAAAATACCTTCACTTAACTCAAATCTTAAACAACTTTTCAAACTTAAAAATTTTCTAAGATCTTTGAACAACAAACTCAAAGCAAGATTTCACTCGACTATGAGATATTTATGATCTAAGTAAACCATCAAGAACTTATGAAATCAAATTCTTTTCCTTGGTTACTAATGCAAAACAACACTATTTAACCAAACAAAAAAAATAAAAGTTTTTTTATTTATTTGAATGCTCACAAAGAAAAAAGGAAAAATGTCAACAAGTAAAAACCAAGAAAACTTCTGGCCTAAGCGCAGATCGCAAAGAGTCACTTTAAAAATCACACACAAGCAAATTAAAATTGGACTCTCACACTTGTCTAAAAACCCTATAAAAGAAATTTTTGAGGAAAACTTCTTAATGAAAAAGAAAGCTATTGCTATGATCAAACCTAAGTTACTGACCGTTATGATAGAGACCCAAAAATCTGAGAGGTATAACTCTTGTCAAAGGAAAGGATGACTGCCTCACATTCAACCAAATTTTTCTCCACAAGCACACTGTTGACAGTTCAACAACAAGCATGTGCACGCGAGCTATGTAAAGTCAGAGCGCGTGTACACGTGTGTTGGCCTTATACAGGCCGCGTGTATCTCTGAAACTCTGAGAAAAATGAAAGGCCAAACAATACAAACTAGGTAGAGACCACTGGTACTGAGAAACAGGATCTCTTGAAGACTCAAACACTTACTTTAATAGAAAAAATAAAACAATTCAAGGAAAACTTCATAGAACAAACCAATCTGAGGTGAAACCTAAGCTATAGACTGCAAACAACAAAGACTAGAAAGAGTTCTAGAAAACCCCTAAGAAGGACTATTTCTGACAGGGGAGAGGATGACTGCCTCTCTAAAATAAATTTTCTGGAATCATACACGCGACTGACACTTCCTTAGCTAGCGTGTACATACGGGCTGTGAGAAGGTAGGGTGTGGGTACACGTGTTTAGACCTTATACAGTCCGCGTGTACCTCTGTGGGTCTCGGAAAAGAAAAAAAAAATGTAGTCAAGCAAAGAAACAAAGATAATTGGTATGGAAGCCCAGAATCTCTGTTAGCTCAGACCTTTTGTAGAAACTTTAAAAACAAGGAATGAAACCCGTTTTTAAAAATACCCAAAAAATATTCCCAGAAACACTAGAGATCCTTAGTATGGTTTCCAATTCTATTGTGAGTGGGAAATCCCTCTATGGACTAGCACTTAGGGTTTTATCATGCATGCAGAAAAGACCTAAAGATTCCTACTTTCTACCGTCATCCCGGACCTAATCCCCATTATTCTTAAGCAAGTACATAGTTAAGAAGATCAAGTGAGCATACCTTATTTCAGGCGTTTGATATCGATCCTTCTTCATGCTTGGTATCTCTTTGACTATAGCTCTCCTCCCAAGGCTGGCCTGCATTCACACAAGACAAACAAAGAACTCCACATGCATTTGATCTACAAATTAATGGATTAGAGATTTAATCAACATGTATGCAATAAACCATGAAAACCTCATATGGTGGGATGGGAAAAGTACTTCTTTATTATTAACTTCACTAAATCAACTTACAATGATGAAGTTGGCCACTGCTCCATGAACCTGGTCCTGGGATCGTCTTCAAATGTCCTCCAACTTCTTTGCTCTATACTTATCTTTGCACAAGGATGGCTAAAGGTTGGGACAAAGGGAATGCACAATCGGGTATAGTTTCTTTACTATGATTCTCCTCTTCCAAATGGGACCCCTAACCCTTCTTTTATAGGCTATAAGAAGCTAGGTATTTGGTCAAATTTCCGTCCATGCATGGCTGAAAGGTTTAGTTAACTTACCCAAAGTTGTGTGTTCTATCAACAACTTTCCTTTTTTTGTGCTTTTGCAGGTACACGTCCGCTGTCTTGGGTCAGCTAGCATGTACACGCGTGCAGTAATGTAGCAGGGCATGTGGGCCTTTATAAAATGGGTTTTTAAGAAGCGTTGTTCAATAGTGTTCTAGCAAAGAAGGAATCTGAGATGGCCTGATGCCAGGTAAGCATGTTTGGTGAAAATTAGGGTTATAATAGGCGCTATGCGTCCCCTTTGATCAGACGACCCAGATGGATATCGACATTTCGGGACCTTGAGCCATTGGCATTTCAGGACTCAGGATATCAGGAGCTCTCACTTGAGATTTCCCGAAATGAATTCCTCTGCAGCTTGGATCCGGTGCCACGCGTCCTGGTGGATTGAATGACTTCTATTGATTTCAGGTTTCAGGGATTCATATCTTTTACAGACAACTTCAACAATGTTCTGAACTCCCGATTCCCACGCTTATAACTTGTCGTTGATCTCTGAACTTTGAAATGAAAATTCCTCTGCCAAACCAAACTTGCTCACTCACTTGATTCAAGTCCATATTAGACCACTTTAAGTGTTGCACTTGTTCTTATGGTTGTGGCCTCTGTAAAGAAATACTTGGATGGCTGTCGAGGACTCGAGAAAAAAATATGATCAGTGACAGAGGTAAAGAGAGAGAAGCGATTGACCTTAGAGAAAAGATAAAGTCTTAGGGACGACACTTCTCAGGCAGGAAAAAAAGGAGAAAAACTATAAGCCAAAAGGAAAAGATCCTATGTTTGGGTCTGCAAAAAGAGGAGAGATGGGAAAAACTAAAGACTTAAGAAAAACCCCCAAATTCACAAGACTCTGAAAAATTTATGTGATAACATAGGGGATACCCCTGCTCCAACCCAAACTTTGAAGGTCCAAAAGGTATCTATTGCAGAAATGGATGAATGTCAGAAGAAAATACTTTGCTATTACTGTGATGAAAAGTATTCACTAGGCCATAAATGTTGTGAACAAAAGTTCTTCCAGATTGATGGGTCAACTTCCACCTCCTCCAAGGAAAAACTATTAGGTGAGGCCCCATACTCAGAGGAAACACAACCAAATTCCCCCATACTAGATCAAGTCACCCCTTCTATGGAATTAGAGGAACCTGTCATATCTCTCCATGCCCTCGTAGGTATTTTTTCTCTACAGAGATTAAAAATCAAGGGCTACATAAAACATAGGCCAATCGTGGTGTTGATTGATAGTGGTACCACCCATAATTTTATTCATCGTAGGATCATTGAGGATGCTAATTTCTTTGTTAGACCCGTTTATAATTTTCAAATTCTCATAGCTAATGGTGGTACAATGATATGTGCAGGCCGTTATGAGAATGTGAAACTCAAAATGGACGATTATAATATAAAAAATCACATGTTTTCCCATGCCATGGGTGGTTGTGATATTGTCTTGGGTGTTGAATGGATTTTCACTCTGGGACTGATTACCATGGATTATTGGGATTTATATATGAGCTTTACTTAATGTTCTCATACCCATAACCTCCAAGGCCTAAAAGTTGGCTCCCTCGAAATGACTAGTTCTCACCGAATGGAGAAAATCCTAAATAAAGGACACCATGGTGTGATTTATCAACTTAATTCCATCTAGGTGTAAATGTGTTGAACCTTCACAGAATAGATCTAGCTAAACAATAATACACACATTTGCAGAGAGAATTTGAGAAAGAAGAAGAAGGAGAGAAAGAATGAAAGAATTCTCATTAACCGTTGTGAATAATGAATAATTTACACATGATATACTCTATATAACTCAATGAGTTTGAATTGAGGATAACCAATGTGCCATAGTGGTGGTATAGAGTGATCTGGATAGACACCATCATTTACGGGAGTGAACTACCACCTAGTCTAGTCTCTCAGGCAGTTATGAGAGTGAACTGCCACCTAGTTGAGTTAACTAGTCAACTGGTCTTCAGTTAACTGACTGAACAGAGAGTGGTGAGGAGTTAACTCAGGGAATCAAGGCTAATGATCCACTCTGGTGATGATACCAAGGCAAGGTTGATTTATCATGGTGATGATCCCAATGTTGCATGGTAACAAAACCAATGTAGCATCTAAACTCAACTCAACTAGTCAAACTGAAGTGTCAACTGAAAGAGAATATTCTCCAGGTGGAATATTCTCCCCTAAATTATAGGAGACTGGATAATGACTAATTATAACTAATAAACAAGGAAAAAACTTAGGAAAAATAAATCCTATGTGTGTGTGAAGTAACTCCAACACCCCCCCTAAACATCATTGTGGTGAAAATAAAGCTTGGGTCTCGGCAACGAGGCCATGTTAGGTACCCAAGTACAAAACATACACTGAAAATAAAGTGAGGAAAGAGGTAAAACCTCATGGGAACCCCCCCCCCCCTAAAGGTACAATGTATGTAAAAAGAACTACAGTTGCTAGGCAACTGTGTCCTTCACTCCAAGATGACTTTGCAGAGAATGGAACTTCTGCTCAGTGAAGGTCTTGGTGAATATGTCTGCTGTATGTTCTGCTGAAGGAAAAAACTGTAAGTCGATGATCCCCTCATGTACTAAGTCCCGGATGTAGTGCATGTGGATCTCGATGTGATTCATCTGTTGCCTCTGAACTGGATCTCTGCAGAACTTCAAAGTGCTCTGGTTGTCACACCGGATGATGATCGGATGATGGAACTGAATGCCCAACTCAGTGAGAAAATGTTGTAGCCACATAGCCTAAATGGTTATGTTAACTACTCCTTTGTACTTTGCCTCGGCTGAAGATAGAGAAATGATAGCTTGTTTCTTGCTTGACCAACAGATAGGCCCGTAACCAATACTGAGTGAGTAACCAGATGTGGACATGCGATCAATTCTATCACCAGCCCAACCGGAATCAATAAACATGATGAGATATATTGTAGAGTCTGCTGCATAATGAATCTAAAAGGTGATGGTGTCATGTATGTATTGAAGGATAGACTTTGTAGCTCATGTGGATCCTGCATGAACCTGGAAACTGCACCAACTACATATGAGAGGTCTGGTCTAGAGTGTGTGAGATACAAAAATCTCCCCACTAGCTGTATGTATAGTGTGCTATCAACCAGTGGAGTCTCCCCGCCATCCTCAAGTTTGAATCTTGATAGGAAAGGAGTCGAAGTAGACTTGTAGTCTGTCATGTGAAATCTCCCAAGGAGATCTCATGCATACTTGGCCTGAGACATTTTGATGAATGATGCATCTTGACTGATCTCGAGTCCAAGGAAGAAGTGCAGCGGACCAATGTCCATCATAAAAAACATGTCATGTAGAATCCTCTTGATTGCATCAATTGCTGAAGTCGATCAGCCGGTGATCAACATCTCATCAACATACAAAACTAAAAGTAGAAGTGAATCAACCGTCCTGAGCATCTATACATTCGAGTATGATTTACAATGCACAAAGTTCCATGAAAACAGGTAGTATTCCATCTTGGCATACCATGCCCTCGAATCCTTCTTGAGGCCATAAAGTGACTTCTTCAGCCGATAGACCAAAGAGGAGTACTGCATAAATCCCTGAGGATGCTTCATGTATATCTCCTTAGAGATATCACCATGAAGAAATTCATTCTTCACGTCCATCTGATGGAATTCCCATCCCTTGGCTGCCACAATGGAAAGTGCCAATCGTATGGAATCCATCTTTGCTATTGGAGTGAAGGTCTCATCATAGTCAATAGCATGAACCTGCTGAAAGCCTTTGGAGACAAGCCTGGCTTTGTATCTGCTAATCTGTCCATCCGCTATCCTCTTTGTCCTGTAGACTCATCTACATTTGGCAAGTTTCCTCCCAAAAGGAAGGGGAACCAGATCCCAACTCTGGTTCTCAAGGAGGGAGTTGTGCTCCTCCTGCATGGCAGATTCCCTAAAGGGATTTCCAGCAGCCTCGCCATAAGACTGTGGATATTAAGATTGAACCAAAAAAAGATTCTTGGAGGGAAATGGTTCAGTGGAAGTGAGTGAAACAGGAGGCTACTCGAAATCAGATCGAGTCCTCCTAGTATCGGCTGGATCACCAACGAAATCCCCTGCATCCTGAAGAGTAGTTTGTGCCTACTTGGGCCTCTTCTCTGGCTCTGCAACTGCATCTGGATACTCTAAATCTACATACGATTGTACTGAATCTGAATCTAGATCATCTGAGTCCTCTGAATCATAACTCTCATCTGAAGAAGAGTCGACATGTGCATGCTCATCATCTCAGACAAGTGGAAGAGCGAAGGTGTTTACATGAGACTGTTGAGGTACATGCAAGACACTTTCCTCAAATTGGACACTACGCTCAATGATGAGCTGGTGTGAGGAAAGATCAATAAGCCAATATCCCTTCACACCATCGGGGTATCCAACAAAAATGCACTCAGTTCTCTGTGGATCAAGTGCCTTCCTCTTTTCAGAGGGAATCCGGGCCCATGCACGTGAACCAAAAATGTGAAAGTGGGCCACTTCCAGTTTGAGGCCGCTCCAAGCCTTGTAGGGGGTCTTATCCTTCACAGATATATGAGGAGATCTGTTTTGGATGTATGTTTCACAATTAAGTTCTTCATCCCATAGTCTATGTAGTAGTGACTTTACATGTAACATGCAAGATGCCATCACCTTTAGAGATCTGGTTTTCCACTTCGCAACTCCGTTTTGCTGCAGAGTATAGGGAACTGTGTGCTGCAATTGGATCTCTGCCTCATGTCAAAGATTGTGGATCTCATGATTTACATACTCTCCCCCATTATTAGTTTGGAGGACTTTGATCTTCTTTTCGGATTGTGTCTCAACCAAGGCTTTGAAATATTTGAGGTGTTGAAATACCTCATATTTTTTCCTGAGAAAGTAGATCCAAGTAAAACGTGAGAAATCATCAACAAAAATGAGAACAAACCTCACTTTACTAATGGATGGATGTGGAAGATGACCCATAAGGTCACTGTGGATCAGATCTAAAGGTGAGGAAGCTTGCCGAGTCTTTCCTTTATTGAATTTCTCTTGAGGGTGTTTTCCGAGAACACATCCCTCACATACTCCCTTGGAGAAATGGATGTATGGTAGACCATCAACTAATCTGTGCTTGCTAATATGTTGCATGTATCTAAAATTCAAATGTACAAACCTTTCGTGCCATAGCCTACTACTTTCATCAACATGAGTAAGAAGTAAAGAAGAATCAGGTTCAATGAATTCATAAAATGTATACAATCTAGACTGATGATTTACCTCACCGGTTGCAACCCTGGAGTTGGTTTGCATGTCGTAGATGCCCACAGAATTTGGTGTGAATATGAATTCCTTTCTGGTGCCAGAATTTTTCATCTGATACATGGAGAGAAGGTTGACAGAAAGTTTGGGAATGTGCAACACATTCTCGAAGCTTCCATTGGTGAGTTCAATCGTTCTTTTGCCGGTGAATTCGACATAAGAGTTGTCCCCCATCAGAATAGGAGGACCTTTGCATGCATACAAATAAGAATATAATGATTTTGAGGCAGCCATGTGATGTGATGCTCCTGAATCAACGATCCAAGAATCGAGAGAGGATTTGATGGCAATCAAGGCATGGCTAGAATTGCCTTTCTTGGAATTCAGATCTTCTGGCTTCTTCTTCTTGGCACCCTCGGGGATGCGATTTCCAAGGTTGTTTTGCTGAAGTATTTGATACATCAAATCTATTTGTTTTTTCATGAATGATGATTCTGAATGGAATCCTTTGTGACAGTATGTGCATTTCTTCCCTTTTATCCTTTGGATCCGAAGGCATCGGTGAAGGATTTTGTGTACCCTTCATTTTTCAGATGTGCATGAGCTTTCCGTTTATCTTTATATTTATATTTATTATATTTGTGGTTGCCATCATGCATAGTAAGTTCATGTGCCCTTGGGCCTTTGATTGTGCCCATGCTGATGAGCTCAGTTTGCTCTTGTGTCAGGGATTCAATAAAGTCCTGAAGAGAAGGCATCATCCAGGTGGCTCCAGAGGCAAATCTGACAGAATGGAATGTGGATACGAATACAGGGAATTTAGGACCAAGATTGGAGACAATGGTGAGAACCATTTGTTTCTCCTCCTTCGATTTATCAAGCCTACAAGCTTTGAGTTGCGACAGTAAATCCTTGAATTTTGTAAAGAAATATTGGATATTGTCGAAGCTTTTTGGATCCAATGTGAGAAGCTCCACCTCCATCATGTGTCCCCTCATCTCATCCTATTTTCCAAAGATCCCTTCCAATATGGTCCAAGATTCATTGGGAGTCTTACAGGAAGATATGTGAAAAAGGAGACCGAGAGAAGTAAGACTGCAAATTGTTCTGGGTGCCTCATCCATGCTATTTAAATACTTGGATTTTTCTATGGTTGATGTCGGTTTTGTATCTGTATTCAAGGTTAATCTGTATTTGTGTTTTTGGGATTGTTGAAAATATTCCAAAATATTTTTGATACATTTTTGTAAGATGTTGAGCTATAGAAGAGTAGAATAGCTAGAGATTGAGGGTTAGATCCAGGCTAAGGAGCCTAGTGTGATCTAGTCCACCTCACAGAGGTTGTGGCACCTTTTTCATGATTATATGATTAGAATTGTAGTGCGCATGAAACCATATATTGAATAAATCTAAATAAAATATCCTAAGAAGCCATATCTTTGTGGACATAGCCAAGGAGAGGGTGAACCGTGATAAAACCTGTGTTATGTGCATTGTTTATTGCATATTTACCTTCTATCAGTAGTTATATTATGAATGGATGAATGTCTGGTTCAGTTAGATCTATTAGAATGCATGCATAGGCTTAACAAATGAATGAATCTTTGGGATAATAGAGAGAACAATTAGATCAAGGCCTGAAGAAGATCAATTATAATCCTTGATCAACAATCCTTCCTGGACTACAAGCACTTGAGATTTGCAGTCACCCATAGAAATATCGTGGTGAAAGATTGCAAGGTGAAAGATCCAACCCTCCAAAGGTAAATGGAGGGAGTGGTGATTCTCCACCTCCTTCACCTCCATTTTCCATCTCTTCCATCATTTCACAACCACCTCCAAATTCTCCAAAAGAGCATGTTAAAACTCCCTGACAAACTCCTTTGCTTAAGCTTGCTATTAAGTTTGAATTTCCTATGTACAATGGAGAGGTAAATGCCGAGAAATTATATAACTGGATTTGTCAAATTGAAGTGTATTGTAGGATACAAAGAATCACAGATGATGAAACTAAGATTCAACTTTCTTCTTTAAGATTGGACAGTGCAACACTCATTTGGTGGGAAGCCAAAACTCAAGGGGACATGAAGAAACATGGTAAAGTTTTATCCTCTTGGAATGATTTTATTGTTTCAATTAAAAGGAAATTTTATTCATTAGCATACATGCATAAAGCTATTATGGATTGGAAAAACTTTAGGCAAGCCAAAGGGCAAGATGTGCAAAGTTTCACTCAAGAATTTAGGAGAAGAGCCTTGGTTTTGGGTGTAGATTTGTATTCACAAGATACTTTTCTCAAATACATTGGAGGTTTGCATAGCTACTTGAGGCATACATGACTTATGTTTAACCCTTCAAATATAGATGAAGTATGTGTGAAGGATACTCATTTACAAGCAAGAGGAAGGAAAGAACCTCAAGAGGGAAGCAATAAGTTTTTTAATGGAGACAAGGGAAAGAGGAAGTTTGAAGGAAATGGAAAGAAAAATGATTTAGTCAAGAAAGATAGGGAGAAACTCTCTTGTAAACATTGTTCAAAGGATGGACATGATGAAGACCATTGTTGGAAACTTCATCCTAAAAAGAGACCCAAAAATTTCAACAACAAAGAGAAGCCAAACATTGTTGCAACTATACAACAAGATTTAGGATCTGATTCAGAAGATGAAACGAAAATCACAGCCATGGGTTTACAAGGTAGGAATTCTGTTGCAAGTACTAGTTCTTCAAATTCTGCCATCAATGAAACTCAACATTAAAAAGAAAGGATAGAGATTTTCCACATAAGGGTAATTTCAAAACATACCAAGATAGATACTCTTTTTGATACGGGATCACAAGAAAACCTTATTTCTGAAGACATTGTCAACAAACTAGATATGTAAACTACTCCTGATCCTAAACCATACCCTCTAGGTTGGATATGTGACAATGCCAAATTGCATGTGACAAGAAGGTGTAAACTCATATTTCCCATCACTGCAAACTATATAAATCAGGTAGATCTTGATGTTATTCCATTGGATATTTGTGGTATTTTGTTTGGAAGCCCATACTTATATGATAGGAGAGCCATTTTCCATCGTCATGAGAACAAGTATCATTTGTTTAAAAATGGTGTTGAGTACATTGTTAGAGCACACACAAAGAAGATGAATTTGTCACTTACAAATGCTGGACAAATGAAGAGACTAGTCAATGCTAGTAAGAACCTTGTACTTTTGATGACTAAACCCAAAGACAATTGTTACACCCCAATATTGCTCACTTCGATAAGTGTCACATATCATTCACAAGTGTCACATGATCCTCTCAATTGTCGCAAGTGTCGCATGTCATTCACAAGTGTCACAAACATCAAAAAAAGAATACTGCCATGATGACGACACCAAGGACACATCTAGAATAACTCAGACACTTGATTTAGAGGAGGAAGAATGATTAACTGAAGACAAGGAACTCTTATCACCTGAAAGGAGCCCTTAAAACAGGGTTTTGAAGGAGAGCGCTCCCCTATGGCATCCTTAGGAGCACTGGCGCTCCCCCACAAGCTACTGGGGAGCGTTATAACAACCAACCACCTCTCTGAAGGAGCGCTACCCATCCTTAGAGTGCTGGCGCTCCCCTTGAAGATCCTAGGGAGCGTTATAACACCCTGATGCCCCTTTTGAGGGAGCGCTATCTAATTTGAGGCAGTGGTTGGCCCGTTGAGGAGAATAAGGGGAGGATATCTCAAGTTTAGAAGGCAGTTGCATTCGAATTCTTGGTTCCATCAGGAGATCCCTGATCTAAGGAGGGGATTCCTCAACTTATTCTAAAGATAACTCAGGAGGTTAAGCTTCTCTTAACCTATATAAGTAGGCTCTATGATGGTGAAAAGGGGGGAAGAATTGCTAGCATGAAACCTATGATCTCATAGGAAACACACAGTCAGCCAAAGGAGAGTGATCAATGAAGCTGCTATCATCTAGGTTGTGGATATTTCGAGCAAGGGGTAGACGAAGGGGACTTGATGAAGCTGTCGCATTCACATCTACGATTGTAAGTACTGCTATCGTTATTCTCATTAATATGACACGCTTGGCCTGTTTCTTTCTAGTTTGTGTCTGATCTTACATGAACTTATCATTGATGGATAGATCTATTTTCAAGATAATATCAATAGAGTAGGAAGTGGTCGTACTTTGTTTGTCTACAGGACTCATCGAGGAGCGAGAGTTTGGAACTCAACTCAGAGCGTGCAGGGACAAACGTCGATGAAGAGGTACTTCTATTCTCCTTCCTTCTCATGTATTAGTTCGTATAGATTTGAAAGGAAGTCAGTTTCCATGTTAAGCACTTTCTGTCTTAGAGTTACGGTCTAGCTCTTTGAGGCAACCTACCTATCCGCAGGGAGATTTTCCTACAACAGAAACTCGCGACTCCATTGGGGAGTCCTCAAATCGAAACTTTTTGTTTTGATTTCTCCTCATAGACCTTATCTTACTCCTTGATTGTTTTCAGACCTAGTTCACTCCCTTTTGATTGATTTCATGAGCTGATTGACTCCCTACCCCATCACACTCATCTTGATTGTCGATACTGAACTACAATTTTTGGATTTTTGACACTTTTAGGAGCTTTCTGAACCTGGCGCCCCTATGCATGTGTTAGCATAGTGCCAACGTTCCCTGAGTGCCTTACACAGATCTCTATAACACTGTTTTCCTTTGATAACAGAGCACCAGCTCTCCTCTAGCCAATAAACCTTCCAGAATTTCTTTTTTCAGGGTTTTACCTCTGTGTTTCTCTTGCTGGGTCACCTTGTGAGTCAATGCTTCTTCCTTTCCAGCTTTGACATCTGTCTTTTTGAAGAACAAACATCTTTCTGTTTGGATTTTGTAGCCTTCTTCACTATTATTGTTGAGTTTTTTTATCGTTTGGAGTTTGAAAACCATGCATTGTCTTTCTCTCCTTTTTTGACTGAGTGAAAAACTCTGGTGAAGGTCATCAGAGGCCTACGGATCTTTTCATTTGGTTTTAGTTAAGGTCATTGTTCTTCGACATTTCTTTTGGTGTGAAGTTCTTGATTTTTCCTTGATTGTTTCTTTTCTTTCGCTTCTTGTTTTGATCACAACAGAGGGTGTATTGTTTGTACGATTCTTGCTTGTGTTGGTCTGATTTTCATTCATCCAAAAAGATAATTAGCAAGACGAGCATTGTTTTGAATTAATCATTATTCATATACAAACAATAAAGAAGCATATTCATAATTGATTGTGCATATTAGAAGGTATCTCAAAAGTTTTAGCATCACATTAGGATTTGATTGAAATTTTTTTGTTTAAGGACATTTCTTATTAGTGATTGTTAGTGAAAGGAACTCTCTCTCTCCCTTTGATAGATGTTCATAGAAAAGAAATGACTGCTTATCATCTTTGATGCATTTTTTGGACTGAGTCATAATTCCATCCATTTCACTTCCATGCACCCCTTTTGAGTAAAGAACAACTATAAAATGAATGCTAACTAAAAGTTATCTAGAACATTTTCTTTTCTAGGATCCTCCACCAACAGTAGACTAGGCTTAGTACTTTGGATTAGGCTGTGAGAATAACTCTCCAAAGTTTCCAAAACAAACATTAGCATCCTGAGTTAGGGAGAGTCAAATCCAATTATCGTATAAGTCTGCTTGGGATCCCCCTCTCACATAGGGGTTACGCACGAGGTCACATTCGGGTGAGCTATGGGGATTATCCCTCCGTGGTTTAACTGATTGTGGTGGTCAGATCGTATTATGGGGATCGCTTAAAGGTAAATCCAAAATTACTGCATGGAAGCCTTTTAGTTGATTTTGGGCTAGATACCCTGCTCATATGTTCGAATTGGACTGTCAGCTGTACCCTCCCAGGGGCTAACTGCAAATTCATAACCTTAGTAGCCATAATATTTAGGATCTTACACAAGGTGACAATGAAGGGAAGTCTCACTGTACCTGGAGTAGACATTGGTCAAACTCACTCGGGCTCCTTGGAGGGTAAATCCACAATTATTGTGTGGAAGCTTGCACCAAGGCGTAAGTCCGTTAAGAANAGTTGATTTTGGGCTAGATACCCTGCTCATATGTTCGACTTGGACTGTCAGCTGTACCCTCCCAGGGGCTAACTGCAAATTCATAACCTTAGTAGCCATAATCTTTAGGATCTTACACAAGGTGACAATGAAGGGAAGTCTCACTGTACCTGGAGTAGACATTGGTCAAACTCACTCGGGCTCCTTGGAGGGTAAATCCACAATTATTGTGTGGAAGCTTGCACCAAGGCGTAAGTCCGTTAAGAAGGTCTCCATTGTAACTATTCCACAACATCCCCGCCCCTTATCGACTTGATCATGCGACGTTGGATTTCATCACCAACTAGTACGGTCATCGAAAGAAGGCCTTGTTTGCTTGGTTGTGATTCTTAGATTCTATTAGCGTATGCTGTTTCTTTTGGGTAGTTGGCCATAGATCTTTGTCGCTGACTCTTTTTCGCCAACATCGACCCTCCATGCCGTTCGTGGAGGCTACAGGGACTTCCTCCAGAAAATATGGAAGGGAACACCCCTTTACCCCCTCATTCTATGGAGGAATCTCCTCAACAGAGCGAGGTTCAAAATACTACAACTTCCCAAGAAGAAGTTCCCACTCCTTTGGATAATTTTCGAATTGTTTCAGAGTCTCCGGAAGCTTTCCGCATTCCAGAGGGATATGAACGACGTGTCCTCCAACTGAATTCAGTTGGTGAATTTGTCGTCTTCAATCCTTTTGACATTTCGGCTAGGTCTCGTTCAAACCCTTTAGCTGATGACCCCTTTTGGACCATAGACATTGTTCGAAGTCCACCGTGCATGGTGCGAGATATTTATGGAACAAGCATGGGTGCTGACGCACCTATCACCTACACCGTACCCCTAAACCATTTTACTGGTACCACCGTTTTTATGGCCACACCATCCGTTGGTCCGAACACATCGTCCGTTGGCCCAAGGTCTACGTTTCCTCTCCAGACGACCCATTCTACAATGGTCCCTCACATTCCGACCATTCCCGTCGGTAACGCGGTGGTTAACCAAGCTGCTATTGGCACACCAGTAACACTAAGACCTACATCATCACTCCCTTTTGGGTACAGAGCACTGAATTTTTCCACTGCCACTACTACCCAAGTTATGCCGGGAAGTTCCATACCTATCCAACAACCCGGAGGGACCGATCTTGGTGGTCTTAACCCATTCAGCAGTACCAGTCAGTCATTTGCATCTGGTTCTCAAATCCCGGGAACTCTATCTCAAGCTGGGGGGCATCCTCCCACCGGAGGACAACTTCCATTTGGGGGGCACCCTCATGCTGGGGGGAAGCCTCAATCTGGAGCCTGCCATCAACCATATGGACAAAATGTGTCTGCCATACCTAACGCGTGGAATATCCCTTTTCCAGGAAACCCACAATTCTTGGAAGGACACAATTCTCAAGCTCCACAACAACCCCCTTATGGACAAATGCCAAATCCAACTTATAATCCTCAAAACCCATCCGGTTATCCTCCGCTCACACATATTTCTCAAAATACCTCAAATCTTGTGTACCCTGGTCAACACCAACCTCATACAAGAGGGCCCACTAGTTACAATTATCCACATAACCCAATGTATGGCCTTACTGGTGTCCCCATGCCACACCAACATTACCCATAGGTTAACCGACAACTACCTTTTCTAGCTACCCTGGACCTTCCAAACTTGTCTTGGTTAACGAATCATCCTATTTATCATTCTCCGGTTTGGCCAGCTATTCCAGCTAAACTTCCTTCTGATATCCAAAAATTTGATGGAAAGTCCGGAGAAGACCCAAACAACCATGTGATGACTTTCCATTTGTGGTGTTCATCCAAAATCCTCATGGACAATTCTATACGTTTGCATCTTTTCCAACGAACACTTATGGGTTCCGCAACAAAATGGTATATTGAACTACCATGTGCCTCTTTTCACGATTTCAACTCCCTCGCCATGTCCTTCCTCACACACTTCCAACTACCCATTCGATACGAGACGGGTACTGAACTATTGACCTCCCTTCATCAGACAACCTCCGTACATATCTCCGATCATATTCATGAATGGAGACGACGATGAAGGCTAATCAAAGCGCTCATTCCTGACCGATTATTAGCGAAATGGTTCACTAAATCATTGTTACCCCAGATCGCTCGTGATGTTGCCATGGGTGGTGTAGTCACCGAGGAAGAAGCTATTGCCCAAGCTCAGTACTTAGAAGTCTTGGTCTATTCACAGTCTGGTACTCTATACGAGTTGATACCGAATTCTACCCACGCCACTAATGATCCATCCAAACCATCGTCTACCTCGCATGCGGATGGAGTTATTGGCTCCGTCAAAACCCAATCCACTTCCCAGTCGACTGGAACAACTCAGCGGCCCGCTTCGATGGCTGCTCCCAGTCTGACTACACCATATTCTACCCGCCCTCAAACTCAGGTCTCTGAGGTGAATGCGGTCCAATTGACCCCTTCACCACAACTTGGGGGCAAGAAGAAAGTGAGAAATAAACCAAAGAAAAACAATAACAATGAACAACCAAAAAATCAACCACAAACCCCTGCTGCCGGAAAAAAACCACAACGAAAACCGAAATTCCCATGTCTCATTTGTGGTGATGATCACTACACTCGAGACTGCCCACATCGCGATGAAGTGGCCAAGATTTTCAAGGGAAATTCACAACCCGCTATGTTTACTCAGCCTTTTCCACAACAACAATCTTTGGTTGCCCAAACCCCCACCGCACGGGGCAGTTCCAACCAACCCCATGATGAGGCCTCGACAAGTGCCCGCATTTATATGTTTAACGGGGTTAATCTGACCACTCGCTCTGCAACATATGGCATGCCAGTTAAACCTGATAAGCCGAAGACTACTAATGGTTCCGTACCGGACCCATTACCATCTTCCGTTAGTCCTCCGTCTGCCAACCCTCCATCCGGGCCACTTCAGATTGAGAAACCTTCGTTTGAATCCATCTTACACCCTCCTAAGAACACCATCCTGAAATCTACCTTCAATCCTAATTCACGGGCTGCCCAAAACTACAACATTGTTGAAGATTTGGCTCAAGCTCCGTGTGCTATGTCCGCCTTGGAAGTTCTACAACACTGTCCCAGCCAACGTAGAACGCTCTTAGCTGCTATCGGCGCTTTCGATCCTGAGTCATCGAATAACCTCACATTTAACCTGGATGATCATCAACCATGACTCTCCCACCAGTTATCTTTTCAGATCGATGTTGTTGTTCACAATCAACAAATCCACCGAAATATCTTGATTCAGGGAGCCTCTACTTGTGTCATGTCTTTAGCTTGTTGGAAAGGCTTAAAATCACCTTCCCTTAACAAATCCCCTACGATTTTACGCGCTTTCGATGGATGAGGTTTCCATCCTTATGGACTATTACAATCCTTAGCCATTCAGTTGGGCGGCAAAACTGTTACCGTTGATGTCAAGGTGGTTGATGCCCCCCTCGATTACAACCTATTGCTTGGAAGAAGTTGGTTCTATGCTATGATTTCCGTCGCCTCGTCGGTGTTTCGATGTGTACAATTCCCCCATCAAGGCAAAATTGTCACCATCGATCAACTTAATTTCTGTACACCCGACGCTCGTGTCCTTGTCACCAACAACATTACTTTTTTGGGAGACCACCCAGTTACGTATGAAAGCGTTGGTGTTGTCTTATTGAAAGATTTGGATCCGGTAGTGGACATGGTGATTTCTTTGGTAGGATTATTGGAGCCTGATCTCCTTACCCCTGTCACAACCCTCGACATGTGTTCATTCCAGAGTGATTTTGTTCCATCCGACGAAGATCTCTTGGAATCCATGACCGAGTTTTGTCCCTTGACATGGTACCCTTCTAGAGAATTATCCTCTTGGAAGCCATGATCAAGAAGAAATCAAGAGCATAGTTTCTCTTCTCTGTGGAAAGCTCGTTAAAAAATGAAACAGAGGATTTGAGCATAGTTTTCTTCTCTTTAGCAAGCTCATTAAAAAATGAAACAACAATCTGGGGATCGAACCTGGAACCTTGAGCATAGTTCTTTTCCTGTGTCAAGCTCGTTAAAAAATGAAACAGTCACCTCTCTTGAACCTTCTTTTCATCCACCCTTATCCTTCAGTGAATGAATTGAAGCTTGGGGGGCATGTCTCCAGCCTTTGATGATCATTCTGGAGCTAAGCCACCAACTTTCAAGCTAGGGGCATACCGAGCTTAGTCTTTGTTCTTTCTCGTGCTCGTAAATACATGAGAATGCAACTGGGTAGACTTTTATCTCCTTTTTGGACCCGCATGGACACACGAAAAAGGAACCCCCCTGGAGTCATCTTTAAACTCTTTTCAGACTTTCTAAATATGAAAATATTGTCGAGTGATCTTGCTTCCTTTCATGCTCATTAAAAGGTTCGAAAGGGTGTCTTTCGAGTGATAGTTTATCTCTTTTTCGGTCTCGTTAGACTACTGTACGAAAAAGGAACTGAGAGAGTTCTCTTTTAAGTGTTTTTCCAAAATCTATAATCCTAAAAAACCTTC
>SNQJ01S0003274.1:229862-244639 GCA_010110895.2 Picea sitchensis | reverse complement strand
CTTTCGAGTGATAGTTTATCTCTTTTTCGGTCTCGTTAGACTACTGTACGAAAAAGGAACTCAGAGAGTTCTCTTTTAAGTGTTTTTCCAAAATCTATAATCCTAAAAAACCTTCGAGTTTTCTGTCTTTGGACTCGTTAAAGCACACATCGACAGGCCCATATGGGATCGAACCCTTACTTCTTCCGGTTTGTTAAACAAAGGAAGAGGAACTTACCGAAGGTGAGTTATATTGAGCATGTGTTATCCTCCTCGAGCTCATTAAATCAAAAAGCGGTACTCGTCTATCTAGATGGGGGAAAATTTGGGAGAAGCAAGCCAAGCAGTCTCTTGAGAACATTATCAATAAATTCTTAGAGTCGCCTTTGAACACGACACTTTGTCATATGCATGCATTATAACCCGCTGAAACCCTGCACTGAACCAATCCTTTGAGTTTCTTTCACTCCTTTGGGTCACCTGACGTAAGTCACTGCATCCACTGCATCATCAAGTTTCGGTCCATGTCATGTTCTGCTGTTGTGCCTCAGTGTTCAAGGGAAGTATCCACCTTGAGAGTCAACCATCCCAAATATCTTGCCTCAAAACCTGTGTCAGTCTACGTCCTTTTGATCCACCAATTACATATCTATGTCCGTTTCGTGTCGTTGATGGGGGATACATCAAGGCCCTCCTTCGACGAGCTTATTCCTATCGACCTCAGCACATTATCCAAGAATTAGGCTTAGAAACCAGTTAGTACTTTGGGACCTGCATGCCTCAATGGAAGGCCTCCTCACATTCGACAGTAGGTTTACATCATTGAACTTTGATCGAATGATTCCACAGATGTTCGACTCCAACTCATCCATTCACATTCATTTGAATGTACTAGGCTACCTTGGGAATCATTGACATTAATGGTGATCTCCCTCGCACTTGTTAACGGTTCACACCATTGACCTGTAATCAAGTGGTTTCTACCATGTTCGACGCAGGACATCTATTCACATGGTTAGAATCGTACCACATTGGGATCGTTAAGAAGACCCTGGGTTGAGTAATCACTTTGATATATACTTTGCCCAGGTTGCGAAGGAGTTTCTCTTGGACGAATGATACATACACTATTACATAGATCCACTTTGTATTGGTCATGGCTATGTCTTGTCATCTCGTAGATCCACTGTGTATTTTTCGTGGCTACGATTAGTCCAATTAATCAGAGTATAGATCCACATTGTATTCACAGTGGCTATACCTTTTCATCAATACAATTATGGATCCGCAGTGTATTTTATGGTGGCCATATCTTGCAAGTCTTGATCACCCAAGCATAGGTATGCCTGCCTTGGGTTTTGAAATATGTCATGATATTTGTTGGATATTTGTGTGAAGCTTCTGTTAGGTTCTCTGAGTCTATACCCTTGCTTGAACGTCTACAAAGCATTTCAGTTATCAGTTCGCATCTTCTAACTTCATACTTTGGGAGGCAATCTATTACACCTCAATATTGCTCACTTTGATAAGTGTCGCATATCATTCACAAGTGTCGCATGATCCTCTCAACTGTCGCAAGTGTTGCATGTCATTCACAAGTGTCGCAAACATCAAACAAAGCATACTTCCATGATGACGACACCAAGGACACATCTAGAATAACTCAGACACTTGATTTGGAGGAGGAAGAATGATTAACTGAAGACAAGGAACTCTTATCACTTGAAAGGAGCCCTTAAAACAGGGTTTTGAAGGAGAGCGCTCCCCTATGGAATCCTTAGGAGCGCTGGCACTCCCCCACAAGCTACTGGGGAGCATTATAACAACCAACCACCTCTCTGAAGGATCTCTACCCATCCTTAGAGCGCTGGCACTCCCCTTGAAGCTCCCAGGGAGCGTTATAACGCCCTGATGACCCTTTTGAGGGAGCACTATCTAATTTGAGGCAGTGGTTGGCCCATTGAGGAGAATAAGGGGAGGATCTCTCAAGTTTAGAAGGCAGTTGCATTCGAATTCTTGGTTCCATCAGGAGATCCATGATCTAAGGAGGGGATTCCTCAACTTATTCTAAAGATAACTCAGGAGGTTAAGCTTCTCTTAACCTATATAAGCAGGCTCTATGATGGTGAAAAGGGGGGAAGAATTGCTAGCATGAAACCTATGATCTCATAGGAAACACAAAGTCAGCCAAAGGAGAGTGATCAGTGAAGCTGCTATCATCCAGGTTGTGGATCTTTCGAGCAAGGGTTAGACGAAGGGGACTTGACGAAGTTGTTGCATTCGCATCTATGATTGTAAGTACTGCTGTCATTATTCTCATTAATATGACACGCTTGGCCTGTTTCTTTCTAGTTTGTGTCTGATCTTACATGAACTTATCATTGATGGATAGATCTGTTTTCAAGCTAATATCAATAGAGTAGGAAGTGGTTGTACTTTGTTTTTCTACAAGACTCATCAAGGAGTGAGAGTTTGGAACTCAACTCAGAGCGTGCAGGGACAAATGTCGATAAAGAGGTACTTCTATTCTCCTTCCTTCTCATGTATTAGTTCGTATAGATTTGAAAGGAAGTCAGTGTCCACGTTAAGTACTTTCTGTATTAGAGTTAGGGTCTAGCTCTTTGAGGCAATCTACCTGTCTGCAGGGATATTTTCCTACAACAACAATGATGAAGAATAAGTTCTAAAAGAATGTGATGCTAAGTTACAATCTGATTTGTATGAGGATGTTAACAAAAATGTTGAGATATTTCATGAACCAATGGAATTTCCTCCTAAAAGTGGTATCCAACAAGAGATTCTATTGCAGCAAGGAGGTCCTCTTCCAAACCTTGACATGTGCAGGATGTCAGTCAGGGAGAATGTTGAAAACAGAAAACAAGCTCAAGAGTTTCTTGACAAAAGGGTCATCAAACCAAGCACTTCTACATGCAGGTCACCAATTGGTTTGGTACCAAAGAAACATTGTATGTGGCATACATGGGTAGATTTCAGAGCCTTGAACAAGACTACATATATGATTGCTGAAGGAGACATATGCAAGAAAGCTTTGATATCAAAGAAATCTCTATTGCATGCCTTGACAAGTTTTGTTTTCCACTTGGTGATAAGGTAGAAGAAATACTTTTATGATAAATTTGATGATATGCTTACTAGGCCTATTGTTAGTGCTTTAGTTATTTTCAAGCATAATCTTATCATGCATGAGAGATATTGGGAACAATATGCTATGGATGCTGATTTAAAATATTTTTATGCAACTTTATGTCGTGCTAACCAAGTTGAGGAATTGGATTACTATGTGCATGGTAAAATTTTGTATCTTGGCAAGCTATGTTTTTCACAGGGTGAAAGTGTCAACATGAGAAGGGAAGTGCATTCTTCTCTTGTTGTTGGCCATTTTGGTATGGGAAAGATGGTGGCTAGATTGCAAAGAAAGCATCCTAAGTTTTGGGATAAGAATCTACATTACTTTCAACATGCTTATAACCAGGCCAAGAAGTTCATTGAACCAGTTCGGTTTGTACAACAAACCTTTCAAAAATAGTTGAGAAAGAGCCAAGCCAAGTACACAACAAGGCATGACAATTTTCGTATTGGTATCAAAGGAACCAATCGAATCAAGGATGGATGGATTGAGATTGTAAAGGTGCGGGAAATGTACCCTCATCTACAAATTGACTAAAAGTAGTCTTTTGGAGGTGCAAAAGCTTCCTAATGGGGAGGTGTGATCTAGGGGATCAAATTTTTCTCAAAACGAAAAGTGCTCGGAATGGATTCAAATCAGAAATGTGGGTAGTCCTCGTTGTTATGAACCCAACACAACTTGAACAGGCTCAAACAGACATCATATGAGAAATATATCACGTTCTGTTCATTTTTCCAAACATGCAAAATTTTGCTAACTGTACAGTCCGTACAATGCTGATGTGGCAGTTGACCATATAATACGTACGTATGTATAGTGATCTGGTAGGTGTGTTGGCATGCTGACTGGATAGCTTTTGGAAGACAAGTGGGAGAATCACATCTCGAAATGTGTCATCTTGGTGGGCGAATGTAATGGTGCCACGTGGCCCAGTCGTGGGTTGCCACGGGGCACGCCTGCATTGGTTTGTAGTGGAAAAAGTTTTTGACTCCATAGGAGTCAAAACCATGACCTCCAGGCTTGGGGAGTGACTTGGTAGGGATGAGATACTAGCCCGACCACATTGGTTCTTAACATATAAGGTTTAAATTTAATATTTGAATTTGATCCAATGAAAAGTCTATGGACTAAAGGGCTGGCGCCTAGCCCCAGCCCCCGATGATTTTCCATGTAACCTTTACATATGAACCAGATGCTATAATGTGGTGCACATGGTCCATTTTTATCCCTCGATGCTTTTACATGGAACCATTTGATATGACCTCCATTCAAAACTTTGGCGCAAATGTTTATGGAGTTAAACCCCATTTTTGTTTTAGCCTCGACGCTTTTAGCATATGACTTTACCATATAAACGTAACACTTCAATTTTGGCACACAATCCAATCTAATGCATAGCCCATGGTTCTAGCACTTACCACATGAACAAACACCTTCACGAAGGGAGCTAGCCGACGGGCACACCAAAAGGGTAGGTCGTTGGCCACATGGGGCCATATGACCAAGTTCTCCACCGAGGTTTGGGGGCCATCGCAAATGGTCCTACAATTTTTCCCAGTTTTTGGGAACCATCGTATGTGCTAGGTTTTGGTGCAGGAAACACACAAAGTCCGATTTAGTATGGAAATAGGTGTGTCTTGACAAGCAGGTACAACAAGCTTGAAGGGGAAAACTTCCAGGAGGTGTAACTTTTTCATTTTTTGGCCAAAACAGGTGCCAAAAAAGCCCAGCTAGGGGTTTTTGGACGTTCTGAATCCATTGAAGCCATCCATTTTGTATTCTGAGAAATGTAAGAGAACTATTTTAAGCATAATGAAAATGATCCAAGGAAGCTGGACCAAGAGATGTAGCCCAAGAGAGGGGTGAACTCCTTTATCATTTGCTTTTTTATGTGTTCATTATTGATGGTTTTCTTCAGTCTGATATACTTCTCTTGTTTAATTAAAAATCAATAAAATTATGTGTTTTTAACTTGATCCAATTACCCAAACACATACCATTTACACACTTGCAATTGAAAGAGATAAGTCTTCTTCATTTTAAAGATCTATTGGAAACATACGCATTCCATTTTTGGATCACAAGGGTAGGAATAGAAGGCAAAAATCCAATCCATGTCAGTGTCCATGTGGAACCCATAACCCCATATGCGACTAGTACACTAGAAAGAACACCACCATTTAAAAAACCAAGTTTTAGTGGAAGAAAGATAGCAAGAAACACATCTAAAAAAGGAGCAACAACTGGAGGAGACATTTTAGAAAGTATCAGTCAAATATCTACACCGTGTGGAGGTAGTAGTTCAACAAAGTTCAGTATCGTAGGACAAGATCCCACTATCGGGTTACAATAATTTCTTTGAGAGGAATCTAAGGACCGTGAAAAGTTTTTATTCATATGCGAGAAGATCTGGGAAGCCAAATAGATAAAAAATGAGGATACAAAACTTTCACAGTTATCTATCACACTAACAGACCACACACTGGATTGGTACATGAGCCTAGCTATAAACTGTCCACCATGAGTAACAAGGACTATTGTATATGTGAAGAAGCTATCAATCAATTAATTCTATAAGCCTATCTCATAATATCAATACATGAATGAGATGACTGAAATCAAGTAGAAACTAGGTGAGTCTATTTGGGATATTGATCAGAGGTTCAAACAGTTGAGGGATAGGTTGAAATATGTAATGACTGACATGCAACATAGACACCTCTTTGTGACTTCACTGTTACCACATTGGAAATACCCATTGAGAAAACAAAAGTTTCAAACTCAGGAAGAGGCTCTACACGAAGCCTTACAACTAGAAGAGAACTAGTATCAAAACACAGATCCAACAATAGAGGAGCTTAAGGAGGATATGAAAAACCTATCATTCCATCTTAACCAGAATAAGGGCAAAGACAAAAAAGAAGTTGTTTGGTGTACCACATGCAGGACAAAAGGAAACCATAAGAATGAATGTTCAACTTTCGCGTAGTACATGGCAACATGAGTACCAAACCATTTTCTAGCAAGAGGAACATGGTGCGAGATCTGTAAGATGCATGGGCATGATCCATATCATTGTCCAATGATGCATAAGTATTATACATTACCTAAGAGTTCATACTGTAATTTTTGCAAGTCAGTGGGCCATGATGATAAATATTGTAGGACAATGGAGCTGATGAGTGAAAGAAATTCATATACCTATAGGGTGCAAGAAGAAATGATGATAGGGAAAGTTTCACCTCAGTTTAACCAAGTACCACCTCCATATAAAAATGTGTAGCAACAATATAACACTGCATAGCCACAATACAATAATTCACAACCACAGTATAACCCTGCATAGTATATTGAGGTACCTTTGTACAATGCACCGTGAGGATATCAAACTAGATACGGAGGTGGATGAAGAGGTAGAGGATCATTTGGAAGAGGAAAAGGTCCAATAGTGTGCCACAACTTCCAACAAATGGGACATTATGCAAGGGAATTCCCACTTCCACCTGCGACATGTATGTATTTTCGTGCAGTAGACCATGACACAGAAGAATTTTCGACATTATTGGGGAGGATCCAAGATAAGAGAAATAAAAACAATCAGAATGTTTAGTGGATCTTTGTAGAAGCAAGGGATGATGGAAGAAATATCATCATAGTCACATGAGGAGGAGCTAAGACAAGACTTGACACAGTGAGATAGGATCCAACACAACACCAATGGATGAAGAAAAATATTGAACCATAGAAGCAGTTTGATGCGCATAAGGAAAACAAGACATTCAAGGAAGCTAAAAAGGAGTTTCTCAAGTAGAATATTGCATCTACATAAGCTGCACATCTGAATCTGAACTCTCCCATGTACAATATGCCTTCATCAATGGACCATACCAATGAAGCACAACCTTTAAGGCAAGTAAGTACCATAAAGACTTTTCTACAATCATATGTTAAGCTACTGAATGATCCATCATATGTTAAAGTTTTGAAAAATATGTTCGAAAGATGTAACATAGAGGTAGAAGGAAAATTAGAGCAAAAAATAATCAATCACCTCCATACAAGAAGGAGGATAAGCAGTGAATTCAGACTGAATGCTAATATTGGAGATTTCAATATGGGGGATATTATACTGGACTTAGGATCTGAAGTAAATGTTTTACCTAAGAAGACATGGCAATGTATGGGAGAACCCACACTAGGATATTCACATGTTCAGTTGAAATTAGCAAATCAACATAGAGTTATACCAATTATAAGGATTAAGGGTGTAATAGTAGATTTGGATGGAGTGCGCACTAAGGAATATTTTTCGAGTAACACAGATAGTAGATGACACAACACCTTATCCAAAATTGTTTGGACTAGATTGGAAATTTGATAACTAGGCCATAATCAATTTGAATATAAGAAAAATGACATTTGAATTAGGTGAATATAGATTCATTGCACCATTAGACCCCTCATAGGGAGAAAGGTTTGTAGAACCCACCTGTCTAGATCTAGAAGAAATAAACCAGTTGTACATTACTACCGTGCGAGAAGAAGATTATGTTAACCCAACTGCAGATGGGGTACTCAGTTGGAGAAGAATCACATCATGTGCTTCTGACTCAAATACAGGGTTGGAGAACTGGCAACATAGACTACATGAAGTTTCCACAAGATGATGCACAAGAATAGACCACACAGTAAGATGGGTTGGAACATAGATAAGAGAACCTTCATGTTTTCATGGGGTAAATGATATAGAATAATTTTTGACCAAATATGAAGAGGAAGTATTAGAGAATCATAGGATCTTATCCCTAGATATTTCACTCAAGGATACACCTGGAAGATGGTGGGGTGCACACAAAGAAATAATTTGGGACAGGTACTAATGTAAGTGGTTACTGCACATCAGATTTTGTGCGCAACAATGGAGCAATAAAATGTAGAGGTATGATGGAAAAGGAACACCAGTAGAACACTTGGAGAAGTGTATGACACAATGGAGGATGATACCATGAGAGGAATGGTCTCATCACTTCATCCATACATTGGAATAAATTCCAGAGAACTGGTATGTAAACCAGGAGATGCACAAAGGTACTACAAAATGGACAACATTACAATTTTTTTTTGTAGTAACCTTCTCATTTGAACATGAGAACCCCAACATTAATTCAACAATGAATCAAATAAAAGGTGTAATATTTGTTGATGAACCATAGGTTGAACTCATGACAGAATACCAACAGCATAATAGACATATAGTCAAATAACTAATTTCATGCTATCATGTGGAAGATGAAGCACCAGGTGAAGATGACCCGCGCAATATTCAGATTACAAAAATTCAAGGAGAAAGAGAGGTGGAAGGTCCATCTTTGGAGTAAAAAGTATTTGTTGCACCTATCAAGGTGAATAGAGTCAACATTGGAACAATTTATAACCCTAAAATGGAAAGTATTGGAGACCATTGGGATGAACAAACAGTAAAAAGAATAACAGAGTTACTGTGCAAATACAATGACCTGTTCCCAACTAAATTTACAGAGATGAAAAACATAAAAGGAGAGTTGGGAGAGATGAAAATACCCCTCATACTTGAGGCAAGACTGGTCAGATAAAGACCTTACATACTGAATCTAATGTATAAGCAGAAAGTGAAGGAAGAAATTGACTGAATCTTGGAAGCTAGTATCATAGAACCAATAGAGGAATATGAATGGATAATTCTTATGGTAGTGCAAGAAAATAAACAAGGCGGGATAAGGATCTGTGTAGATTTGAGAAAATTGAATAATGCTTGCTTACATGATCATTTTCCTACCCCTTTCATAGATGAGGTATTAGAGAATGTGGGAGGCTAGGAAGCATGCTCATTTACATATGGATTCTCAGGTTACCATCAGATTAAGATAGCTCCAGAGGACATGTATAAGACTACTTTTTCTATAGAATGGGGATCCTATGAGTAAAAAGTCATGCCATTTGGGCTGAAGAATGCATCGACCATATTTTCAAGAGTATTCATAGTTGATTTTAAGGAATTCATACATCAGTTTTTAGAGGTATATATGGATGACTACACCGTATATAGTCTATTAAAATATCATGTGGAAGTATTAAGGATAATGTTGGAAAGGTGCAGGCAATGTCAGATATCATTGAATATCAAGAAGTGCATTTTTGGGACACCTTTTGGAATATTGTTGGGACATATATTCTGTAAACAAGGTTTACTAGTGGATCCTTCTAAGATTGTAGTCATTGTCAATTTACCACCATGAAAATCAATGCGCCAGTTGAGAGAAACATTAGGACATATAGGCTATTACAGGAAATTTATAAAAGGGTATGCGTAGATTACTGTGCTAATGGAAATTATTTTAAATATGGATACCAAATTTTAGTGGAATGAAGACTGTCAATAAGGTTTGGACACCTTAAAAGAAAATATGGTCACAACACCTATCCTAGTATTCATGGATTGGGAAAATAAATTTCATGTGCATGTAGATTCCTCAACTATTGTACTTGGAGCAATTCTAGCACAACCAGGATTAGGGGATTTAGATCATCCTATAGCCTTTGCAAGAAGAAAATTTTCAGAATTAGAGCATAATTAAAACGCCACAGAAAGAGAAGGCCTAGTCATGGTATATGCACTTCAAAAATTTAGGCACTATTTACTGGGGGAACACTTTAAAATGTTCACAGATCACTCTTCCTTAAAATTCTTAGTCAACAAGCCAGTTTTGGGGGGGGAGGATCTGTAGATGGATATTTTTATTTCAATAATTTGATTTTGAAGTGATAGTCAAATGAGGGAAGTTGAATGCAAGACCGAATCACCTGTCAAGGGTAACTAATGGAGAAGAACCTACCAATTTGGAAGACAACTTCCCTGATGCGCAGTTATTTTCAGTGCAAGTAGCAAATGAATACTTTGTTGATATTATTAAATACTTAAGTACAGGGATTGCGCCACAAGAGTTTAGCACCGCACAAAAGAAGAATATGGTAGTCAAAGCTGCATACTATCAACTAATTGCAGGAAACTTATACAAAATGGGTGCACAATTTTTTTTGAGAAGGTGTGTACTAAAGCATGAAAGGCCTAGAATTTTGGCAGAATCTCATGAGGGAATAGATGGAGGCCATTATGAATGAAACGATACCGTGTATAAGGTATTGAACGTAGGATTATGGTGGCCAAAAATTCATAGAGATGCCAAGGAATATTTGCAGACATGTGATGTATGTCAAAGGGTGGGAAAACCCAACAGAAGGGATGAGATGCCCCTAAGACCATAAGTAAATTTGCATGTATTTGAAAAATGGGAAATAGAATTTGTTGGACCAATCAATCCACCAATGAGAAGGTCAGGAGCTAGATATATCATTACTGCGACAAAATACTTAACAACATGGGAAGAAGAAACACCAGTCAAAGACTGTAGCGCAGAAACAACAACAAACTTCTTGTTTGAGAAAGTGATCACCATATTTGGATGTCCAATAATTTTGATGAGTGATCAAGGTACTCAATTTATCAAGAGTACTATCGGAGCTATGACCGAGGAGTTTGAAGTCTATCACCAGAAGAGTACACCATACCATCCTCAGGAAAATAGAACAATAGAATCTTTCAATAAAATCTTGGAGAATGTTTTGACAAAGTTATTCCAACAGTCCTATGGGCATACAGGACTACATGTAAGAAGTTTACAAGACATACACCATTCATATTGGTGTATGCGTAGGAAACATTGGTTCCATTAGAATTTCTGGTACCCACTCTGTGCGTAGTAGCAATTACCAACAAGACAGAAAAAGGCGTAGTAAAGGAGAGGTTAAATCAACTAATGGAGATGGGAGAGGATAATATTCTGGCATGATTTCACCAAGGAGTACAAAAATAAAGAGACAAATCCTAGCATGGCAGACATATAGAGAGGAAGAGTTTCAAGGAAGGAGACCTAGTCTTGCTATATAACAATAAATTTTTTCAACATTCTGGAAAATTTAGAATGCATTGGCTCAGGCCCTATGAAATAAATATTGTCACAGATGGGGGATTTGTACAACTAAAGGATCTGGTAGGAACATAATTGAAAGGAATGATCAACGAGAGTTGACTGAAACTATATAAGGATAGTCGACCTCCTAACACTTAACATTTACAGCGCAGTAAGAAACCATGTACATAGTGTACTATAATAGAGAGTAGGACAGGAAAAGGATAAAAATAAATAAAAAGGAGAAAAAGAAGGAAAAATAAATACAAATTTAGAAAAGAAAATACAAAAATACTAGGGAATATTGTGAGTAGAGAGAGTGGACTTAGCGTGAAAAAATAAGAATGTTTGCGTGTAGCATATGATTGAAAGAAAGAAAAACACCACACACTAAGTAAAAATCACAATAGAAATGCACGACGCACTTAAAAATTTCAACGCACCGAAAAAGGGACCAACGATAAAAAAAGTGAAAAATGACGGTTAGGGAAAAAAGGCACGAATTGGAAGAATTTTTGGAATTAAATGAAGCGTAATCGACAAGCTTCATTGCATTAATCACGGACAGGGAAGATTCTTCGATAAGATTCACGAAATTCATGGCACCCTCTACATAAAGGGGAAACATAGGCAAAATAACACTTATTGTGAAATTGCAAATTCACGGAGTTAGAGAGCACATGGACGAACATGCCAATGCATAGTGCGAACCAATCGAACCCTATTTGGAAAAAACACACAATACTCACTATGGAACCACCAAATATTGGTGCACCAAGCCAAACTGCAAGGAAAACCAGAAGCATCCTTAGGGCACCGCACGAAACAAGAGAGATCGAGCAAGAAATGACCCAAAGAGAGGCAATTTTTGATGTCGACACAATTCCCTCCCTGTAGGTTGATCCAGTGAGCCCCACACTGGTCAAGGAGGAAGAACAAGCCCCAATGAAGCCTGACATGGAATTTTATTCGCACGACAGTGTGCAGGGCCACCAGACAAGTGACGTAGGTAACCTACAACATCCTGTGAGGGACGAAGTAGCCCAAATAACAAATGGGGATGCCAACTAGCAGACATAGGATACGACGTCGAGACCACAACTTGAAATAGAGTCCGCATAGTAGTAGGAAGGGCTGGTAGAAGACGTAAGTAGGCATCTAGATTCCGGTGCAGAGGATAGACAAGCAGAGGCTGGGACCTTTAGTGCATATATAAGAATAAAGGGAAAACAACCCATGGCGTGGTCCCCACACAAGAAATGTGACAAATAAATTCTACTACCACACATCCTAGAGGGAGTGCAAGTGACACCAGCCAAGGCACTGTACAAGCTTCAAGTCAGTGTAGTGCAGGAAGTGAAAGCATGTGCAAGGAAAGATGCGACAGAATTTCCGCAAACCAAGAATGGCAGGGAGGCCCTAGAATCGACAGTCGAGCAGGTGAATAGCGAAACAAAGGAGGAAAAATAACACGCAAATAGATTGGAGCAGGGATTGACAATGGTGTGCAAAAACATCCCAAATAACGCACAAGCAACAAAGAGAAGTGTAGAAGAGAATATCAACCTCATTGCACAAACCATCAATAAATACAAACATGAGATCGAGGAACTAAAGGAAAATCTCAATTCCATGACTCCTTCCAATGTATGAGAGCAAAGGAAAGAAGAAGCTACACTCCAAATGGCGGAAATGGAGAAACAAGTAAGTGCAGCAGAATAGCTGTTCAATGAATCAGTGCTTCTTTGGACAACATTGGAAGAAGATGAGTAGGTCCAACAGTGGCACCAAGAAGAAGAAAGAGTCATCGCATCCATACAAGAGCTCAAACAAAGACAAAAGAAAATGAGAATCACATAGCACCTGAAGGGTACTCAAGATACGAAGAAGATGTAGTCAAATTTGAAAGCAGAGCAGATGCAGAAGAAAGAGAGACAAGTAGAAGTGGAACCCCTCCAAGAGAAAGCAACACAGATGATCTTGTAGTTGGAGGAGGAAAAGAAAAACACGACACAAGAACAAGAAAAGAGTGCAGTGCTAATGCAAGAGGAAATAACAACGCAGACACTATAAGCTCTAACAGGAAAAGCTGCGCAGATAAAAGAAAGAGGAAAGGAACTAAAGGACAAGTTCCACACCCTGACACAGGCTGTTCAGGGAACACACACTACCTAGGTGGCTTTGGACGATCCACATGTCAGTGTTGGGGACCTGTTGTGCGCAGACCTATTTTGAGGAAATACCCAATTTTGGTAAGGTAAGGACCGATTTTGGAGAGGAACAGTTGGCAAGAAATGTAGCATGTACAAGGAAAAGCCACATGCAAAGGAGGAAAGCATGCAAGGCGTGCAAGTAGGAAAACCTAACCATGTTAGGGTTAGGGTTTTGGTAAGATATTCTAACAGTTGATAAGCTAGAAAAATAGTATAAATGAGAACCTAAGAGGTCTAGGTCGGGGTTCAAAGTTGTTTGGATTTTTGGAACTGTTGAAAAGATTCTGAAATAGTTCTGATACATTTTTGTAAGATGTTGAACTGTAGAAGAGTAACGTAGCTAGATCTTGAGGTTTAGATCATAGGATGAGCCTAGTGTGATCTATTACACCTCACAAAGGTTGTGGAACATTTTTCATGATTGTATGATCTAATTGTAGTGCACGTGATGCCATATATTGCATAAATCTAAATAAAAGAGCCTAAGAAGCAAGATATTTGTGGACGTATCCTAGGAGGGGGTGAACCATGGTAAATCGTGTGTTATGTGCATTTTCTATTGCATATTTACCTTTTTTCAATAGTTATATTATGAATGAATGAATGAATGGTTCAGTTAGATCTATTAGAATGCATACATAGGCTTAACAAATGAATAAATCTTAGGAATAATAGAGAGAAAAATTAGATCAAGGGTTGAAGAAGATCAATTATAATCCCAGATCCCCATTCCTTCCTGGAATGAAAGCAATTGATCTTTTCATTCACCCATAGAACTATCTCGAGTGAGACTATGCAATGCACTTGGTGTAATGTGTTGCCTTCTGGTTTACCAGGAGGGCCAATAGTTTTAGAGGGTTTTGTTGGAAACCTGTTCAGATTTGAACCTGGGTCAGCCCAATTAGATAAATAGAGATAAACAACCAACAATTTACAATAAATGTTTGTAAACCTGACTGCATTGTTTTTCCTCAGAAAAATAACATCAGTGGGTGCAATGGTTACCATTGGCAAAATAGTGGTACAACACTTCCTATAATACAACAACCAAAATGACACCATATGAAATAGTTGTTGATACTGAGAGGGGGGTGAATCAATATCAAGTATATTTTAAAACCTTTTTCAACTTATACTTAAACCATTCAATTATATCCAATGAGAAATGAACCATAGTATAAGAGCTACACCAATACACCACAATACACCATGCACAATATATGAGAAATAATCAATAGTTATCGTTCAAGGGAAGTAATGACTTCCAAAGGTAGCTACAACTTACAAGTGTAAAGGGAGGGATAAACCTCCAAGAGGAAGATACAATCCTCCAATATCAAGAGAGAGTTGAACTCTCCATCCTTTCCCCTTCCTTCTGCCCAAGAATATACGAGAGATAATAAAACTTCACATTAAATCATCACCATCAAC
>SNQJ01S0003274.1:211515-229812 GCA_010110895.2 Picea sitchensis | reverse complement strand
CTTCCTTCTGCCCAAGAATATACGAGAGATAATAAAACTTCACATTAAATCATCACCATCAACCAACCATCACATAGAACCTGATAATGCTTCCTGAGACTTCTTCAATTTCTACAATTATTCAATTCTTGGAATACTCTGATATTGTAGATAATATTATTCATTTTATTCTCTGAAACTTCTCCAAGTTTCACTCCTTGAATCCTCCCCAAAAATAAGTTATAGAGAGAATGGTAAACCTTGTTCAATTGTGGTTTATTCATGAGACTGAACTTGTACAGAATGTCCCACGCTCAATATTTAACATCAGATTCTGAAACTTTCACAAAAGAAAATAAAGTCCATAATATTTCCAATGCAATTTGTCCCACGGCATTTGGATTCTCAATGAAGAAGTTATGACTGGTTTACCCAGAACACCTGTTTATTGACTAGCTTCAGGACTGGTCAAACACCCTATCTTCCACATAGTGTATCTCCATAATTATAGCGAATCAAGAGCTGACAAATTTACCACAGGTACCTTGATATGTCTTCTCAATACCATATCAATTTCACCATCTGAATCGTTCTAGAAATTGTTTTATAGCAAAAATGGTAAGATGACCTGAAAATAACATACCTTAGAACACATCACCAAAAGACTTCATCCTCCCTTGAAATCCGTCCTTCTTTACTTTTGTTTTCCTCTGAAATTCGACTTGTGTATCAAATGAATGTATAATGATATTTATTTATACCACTAATGTCACTTCCTTTTAACATTAGGTATGACCTGACACTTTCTTATTTTGTAATTCTTTTCTTTAATTATCTTCAGGGCCTATATGTACTTCCTTCTTCAATTCACTTTGTCATCTTCAAAAATTCTTTTCTGATCAACCATGTTTCTCCACATACCACCGGAAACAACATGATGTATACTATCCATCCATGGGTGTTGTATATGCATGTGCATTTTCCTTCATGTCCAAATACCTTCATTAATCTTGTGGTCCAAAACCCATGACTAGGGTTGACATTAATGACAACAACCAATATTCCAACAATAGTGTATGGCCAATAACCACCTATAGTAATTTCATATCTTATAGGTACATCAAAGGTCTAGTCTAATGATAAGTTACTACAAGGTAGAGTAACAACCCTCACAAATTTGAAGTATAACCTCCACAATTGCCAAAATCGTATGAAGCAATAAGCTGACCAACAACGTTCCAAAAGGGTTTTCCAAGAAGGTGATCAGGTTTTTCTCTGACTCCAAACTTATAAGAAAATCTCACTCAAATCCCATGCCACCACAAGTTGGCACCCAAATTTATGGCCCCTATCATATTTTTAAATGTATTGGTCCAGTTGCCTACAAAATGGCACTTTCAACTACCTCCAAAATACATTCGGTGTTCCATGTTTCATGTTTGAAGAAAGTGGTGGGTCATAATTGCAAGTTTCAAAACATGATCCCTGAATTAGTTGAAGAAGGATCCATTTGGACGCAACCAAAATCTGTCCTCAACGTGTGTGAGCATCACTTGCATGGTCAAACTATCAAAGACGTTCTAATCAAGTGGAAGGACATGTCTCCGGAGGATGCAACTTGGTAACCAAGGACCATACTGCAACAATTTCCACATCTTCATCCTAGAGGACAAGGATGGTTTTTAGGTAAGAGGACATGTTAGGATACAAACCTAACTCCTCTTAGTTGGTCATTAGTTAGCATGATATATTTTCCATGTAATAATGGTCGACATTAGTAAAAAAATCCTATTAAATAAATGTGAACAAGTCAATGTAAGAAGACCTAATAGAAGCTCTTGCTTCTATAAAAATATTCCTCTAGAATGTTCTTTAGAATATATAATTAATATAAATAAGAGTAGGAGGTATGAGAAATATTTTCTTGAGAAAATATTGTAATAGAGCTCTTCTCTACTAGAGGTTTCCCCCTCGAAGAGGAAAGTAAACATTGCTCTCTTTAAATAAATGTATTATTTATAGTATTGCTCTCTCAATGTTTTGTTGTTCCCTTGATAATTCCTAGACATTCCTCTTTCCACATAATATATTACATTTGGTACCTTAAAAAAGAGACCTTTAAGTTGGTGCTCCACAATTTCAACAAAGGTTAACATGTGGATCTTGATAGGTGGAGAGGATATAGAGATATTGATAGGGGGATAAATAGTGGGACAAGGATGGGAATAAATCGTGTCCTTTTAATTTGAGCATTCACAACCTTTTGAGCTTCCTTGGATCTTTGAGAGGATTCTAACAAAGTAGTAGGACAAGCCATTAAGAATTGGGCACGTATCTCTACATTCAGACCACTAATAAATCATTCCTTGAAAAAGTAGTTTGATATGCCTTTGGTGTGTAGGATTAAACCACACTCCAAGATCTAATTGTGAGTAGGAAATACTACACTAGTTATTTGCAAAAAAAGAAGAGGAGAGAATAAAATAGAATCAATCTTCACACATAAGAGACTAATAAACCAACTCAAATCACATTGTATTAATCCTTGATAATGAATAAAATATATAGAACTCTCCACTAGAGGAGTAATGTGCATTAGGTTAGGGTTTCCGTGTGCATTCTCAAGTAAAAAAGAAAACACTCCCTCTTACAATAGTTAACTAAAGTAAAAAGTTGCTAATAATAAGGAAATGTCAAAAATAAGGTGTGAACTCAAGTGAGAACTCTCCATGAAGTCAACATGCATTCCAAAATAGAAAAACTCTCCTAGAATAAGACTAGAGTCGAAAAATGGAACTAAAGTTCTAATTAAGAGAAAATTTCATAAATATGGAATGTCAATAAATATAGGTAAATAAGTGAAATAGGTTAACTCCAAGAATAAGATGGGTAATGCGTACTTCCTCAAGAGAAGGAAATTCTCACTCAAGTGCACTCTCTAGCCATGAAATAAGAATTATCTCCTAAAATCAAGGAATTAAGTGCTCTTCTTCCTATAAATTAGGAATTTACCTATTGGTGGTTTATGAGCCCATGGTTTTGGAAACCATGGTATTGCATATAGGAAGCCACCTACTAAAAATAGAACTGCTATAAATAACATTCTGTTGAGCATAATTTTTGGTCAACCGTACTTAGTTGGCAAAGCATTGCCACAATCCCCCTAAATAGTGGGACAAGGATGGGAATAAATTGTGTCCTTTTAATTTGAGCATTCACAACCTTTTGAACTTCCTTGGATCTTTGAGAGGATTCTATCCAAGTAGTAGGAAAATCCATTAAGAATTGGGCACGTATCTCTACCTTCAGACCACTAATAAATCATTCCTTGAAAAATGAGTCTGATATGCCTTTGGTGTGTAGGATTAAACCACATTTCAAGACCTAATTGTGAGTAGGAAATACTACACTAGTTAATTGCAAAAGAAAGAGAGGAGAGAGAAAAATAGAATCAATCTTCACACATAAGAGATTACTAAACCAACTCAAATCACATTGTATTAATCCTTGATCATGAATACAATATATATAACTCTCCACAAGAGGAGTATTGCCCACTAGGTTAGGGTTTACATGTGCATGCTCAAGTAAAAAAACAAACAATCCCTCTTGCAACAATGAACTAAAGTCAAAAGTTGCTAATAATAAGGGAAGGTCAAAAATAAGGTGTGAACTCAAGTGAGAACTTTCTATGAAGTCAACATGCATTTCACAATAGAAAAACTCTCCTAGAATACGACTAGAGTCCAAAAATGGAACAAAAGTTCTAATTGCGAGAGAATTTCATAAATATGGAAAGTCGATAAAAATAGGTAAATAAGTGAGTAGGTTAACTCCAAGAATAAGATGGGTAATGCACACTTCCTCAAGAGAAGGATATTCTCACTCAAGTGCTCTCTTTAGCCATGAAATAAGAATTATCTCCTAAAATCAAAGAATGAAGTGCTCTTCTTCCTATAAATTAAAAATTTACCTAATGGTGGTTTATGAGCCCATGGTTTTGTAAACCCATAGTAATTTCCCATGGTATTACATATAGGAAGCCACCTACTAAAAATAGACCTGCTATAAATAACAATCTTTCCCTCAATTCACATTGCTTGCACAAAGTGTTGCACACTCTTGTTGAACTGCTACTACACATTTTAAAGTTTGTCGATGTAGCCAGTCCCTAGATGGATTTATGATGTCCTCGATTTTATTCTCCATGCAACAATATTTCAGAAATTATGATAATGAATAATAGTGATGGTCATTGGATAACTATGCATGTTGGATAAGTTACAGGTTCAAGACAAACTTTCGACAAATTTGACATGCAAGTTGAGACATATTTGGATGAGGGTGAGGAATCACCTCATGATTCTATATTGACAGCATTAATAACACCGATGCACACATTAATTAACTCAAATATTTTGAGACATCATGATAAAGATATAAGTGTTTTGGTGGTCTCTTGAATTAGTAAAATCATGAGGATACAACCCCAAAAAGTTCTATACAATGATGATAATCTAAAGGAAACATTTGAGCTAATTGTTACAACATTTCATAAATTGGTTTAGATCCACAGTCCTTCATTTGGAAGACGGGTTAGAATTCTAGTAAATATTAAATATTGTAAAAGTTAAAACCATCTGCCTTTATGTTGGACCTTCAATGTGATAACATAATCCTAAAGTTGTTTCATATCTACTTTTTGATAGACATAGAATATCATTCCAAAGATATCTTATGAAAGCTAGAGAATATCATTCCAAAGATATCTTATGATGCTATGCAATTTTTTTTTGGTTGAAACAAATTTATTTTGAAAGGTTTATTATTAATAATAATAATCTATTTTTAAGGTCACGGTTAAGCCAGACACCAAATTGGTGTATGAGACCCCTCTGCCCAACGATTGGTGTATGAGACCCCCTCCACCCAACGATTTGACTGGTAAAGTATATGAAGGTATACATACCCTACCCCCTCTAGATTGAACTTGTAACCTCTTAGGAGGAAGCACACATTCTTAACCATTAGACCCACTCAAGCTGTATCATAAATCTTATTAAAGAATTTGATAAAAAAAAACAAGGAAAAATATGAAGGACCACTTTTTGACTTGGTGGAAAATAAGTTGTTTATATTAGTGGCAACTTACAAGCATTGATTTATGATTTTACAAAGGAGGATATTGGCAGAAAGCTTATAGACTAGCTAAAGATCATGAACAACATTAAAAGTCTAGGTGGCACGGTTAAGAGGTCCCTTCCTTCAAAATTCGGGCATGACATCGACAAAGCTGAGCCAATGGAGTGTGGGCTCACCTTTTACAATGAAAAAAAAGAAATTAGACAAGTACCTCCCTCTCCTTGTGGCCTCTCAACTTGAAAGACAAGAATGTAAGATCCAGTGAGATCTAGTGAGATTGCTAGTCTAGTGCTTTAGCATTGTGCACCATAACATCGTTGCTTATGGAGTTATGGCGAGACTCGATTACCTAGTGGATGTTGTTTACAAACTTGGAATGCTCACTAAATTTAAATATGAAAAAGCATGGAACTCATTTTACATGGAAAGTACATAATTCTTTCTTTATGCAAGAATATTGAACATTCTACGAAAAAATTTGTTTGTTTCAAAGGTCATGCAAGTTTCCAAAAGGCGTATGAATATTTACCTTGGCTCTTGGTTTGTTTCAATGAATATTTATGAATGGTATGTTTCAAAGGTCATGCAAATTTCCAATTCTTCTCCAAACACACTAATGTCTCTACAAACACAAAATCAAAGAGAGAAATTACAACAGTCCGATCTATATTTACCTTGGCTCTCGCTGTTATACGTTATGCTGTCATCTGATTGGATAAATGCAAGAGATCTATGGAGTTGCTGGTTGGTTCTTTGAAGTTAAGGCACAAAACAAATTCAGTTGCTTGCATAAAATTTACAGCTTGATCATCATCAAATAGAAGCCGGTAATGTGTATATGTGGTGGAGAAATTCCCAGGTGTATCCTTGCTATATAATCCAACATTAGAAGAAGAGTGCTTACCTTGACTTAGCATTTAATATCATTAGATAGGAAATTGATACTAAAATCAAGAGTGAATTCCAGCATTTGTTAACCAAAAAAATATGGGGCAACGAACAACCAACATCAAACAAAGATGGAGCAACGAACAACCAGCCACAGAGGAGGATATGTTTTTTAAAGACAGGTATGCAAAGAGTTGAGTGAGATTTATTTTTCTTTCATGCTCCATTCATTTTCAATTAAAGGATTTGATTAGTGTTGACAGCAGGGACATCTTGCAAAGTAGCTTGAAGAACGAAGTGAAGCTGAATCTTAATGGTATCCATGAGGTAACTTGTTTATTTGCTATAGTTTGTTGTATAAAAGTCTGAGTTATATTGACACTAATCAGTTTTCTTTTATGCAGATAAAAGCCTTGTGTATCATTATCTTTAATCCATTTAATGTTCGACTTAGTCTTTCTTCATCTTCTTTTTGTATTTGTCTTTTTTTCTTCATCTTTTTTTTGTACTTAGCCTTTTTACCTATAATGTTAAATTCCATCTAGAATAGTTAGAGACAATTTTCACAAGGTTTTGAAAGCTTAAAAAATATCTAAAAGATCTATTCAATGTTCGACTTAGTCTTTCTTCATTGTCTTTTTGTACTTGGCTTTTTTACTTATAATGTTGAATTCCATCTAAAATAGTTAGAAACAATTCTCACAAGGTTTTGAAAGCTTAAAAAAAAATCTAAGAAAATGTATGGAGTTATATTAAATAAAAGATCAAACATTTGGATTTTTTTTTTCTTCTGATTTTACTCTTTTCATTTTCTTTAATATAATATTCAAGAAACCCCAAAATACCAAAACATGTTAATAATTTTCTTTTCTTTTAATTATTTTTAACATACACAATTTTTTATTTTGTTTAACTTTTTATTTTATCAAATGCAAAATATTATATGTTTTTCTTTTATTTTGTTTAAATTTTTATTTTATCAAATGCAAAATATTATATGTTTATTGATTAGAATAGTTCCTTAGAATACTAACAATACTAATTGAATTTTTATTTCATTCTCTTTTCATTAGATTATTTAATTTTAGCATTTGTATTATTAAGTTCACATTAATTTTGTTTTCACACTAACTCATCATCAACTTTTGTTTAACTTTTCATACAAAAGAAAAATACAAAATATTATAAGTTTCAAAATACAATAAAAATCAAATATTTACAAAATCATAAATACAATATTCATGCTTAGACTCTTAGCTATAGGGTCTAATATGTTTTCTTTTCGGGGCTTTAAACTTGGGGTGACATTCCCACCTCTTCCTGCCTAGTCTCATAGGAGGTTGAGATGTTGGTATTAAAACATTCTTGTTTCAACATCAACACAATCCTCTTGAGAAAATGGAAAAATGGAAAAAAATGAGTATGTCACTAAGTATGTGCTTGATCATGTACCCCAACAATCCCCTTGAAATACAACCGAGGTATGCACAATGATGAGCCCTGAAAATATGAATCCATGTTAGGTACTCATGTACAAGTATATATGCATAAAAATTGAACAAAAGTGAGGTGAAGAGGGAAAACCCAGTGGTCCAACAACTCCCCCCCCGTCAAAATATGCTTCCAACAAAAAAATGAATGCTAACATGTTCTACTACTAATATGATGTATCCCTCACTCCTAGAATCTCCCTCAATGAGATAAACTTATGTTCGGTGAAAGACTCGGTGAACATGTTTTCCACTTGCTCTAAAGGTGGACATAACTACATATCAATGAATCCATCATGAATCTATCCTCGAAGAAATTGCATATGAACCTTGATGTGCTTGGTCCACTTCCTTTGAACTAGGTCTCTACATAGCTTGAGAGTACTCTGATTATCAAACCATATAACTATCAGATGATGAAACTGAACTCCCAGCTCTATAAGAAAGTGTTATAACCAGATAGCCTAAGTAGTAACATTCACTGAACCCTTGTACTCTTCCTTTGTTGATGATAAAGAAATTTTTGATTGCTTCTTTCTTGACTAATAAATAGATCCCGATCTAAGGTAGATGCCATATCTTGAAGTGGACTTTCAATCAATACTATCACCTACCCAATTCAAGTCTGTGTAACCAACAAGATCTAAGGAAGATTATGCTACATAGTGTATACCAAAGTTGGTAGTCCCCTTGACATATTTTAGAATCCTCTTTGTTTCCTTCCAGTGAAACTCATGTGGCTCCTGCATGTACCTAGAAATTGATCCAACTGCATAAGAGATATCTGTTCGAGAGTATGTAAGGTAGATAAGACTCCCCACGAAATTTCAATATCTAGTACAATCAACCAAAGGTAATGCATCGAGATCCTCTAGTCTAATCCCTGACTAAAAGGGTGTTGGAGCTAGATTGAAATCTATCATATGAAACCTATCAAGTAGATCTATGACATACTTGGACTCAAACATCTTGATTCCTAAACCATTCATGCTGATTTCAAGACCAAGAAAGTAATGTAATAGTCCTATATTTGTCATAGAAAACTTGTCATGCAAAGTGGTCTTCACTGCAACAATGGAGGAGGTTGAGCACCTTGTAATGAGTAAATCATTTACATATAGAACTATTAGTAGAAGAAAATCCGTGTTCCTCATCATATATACATTATGATATGATCTACATATAAGAAAACCTCTAGAGAGAAGATACGAGTCCATTTTAGCATACCATGCCTGAGGTGCTTTCTTGAGTTCATACAATGACTTCATCAACTTGCAAACTAATGTTGGATCCTGAACATATCCCTCTAGCTACTCCATATATATATCCTCATTAATATCTCCATGTAAGAATGCATTCTTCAAATCCATATGGTGTACCTCCCACTTTCTAGCTGCTGCAATAGCTAGAGCTAACTAAATGGAATCAATCTTGGCAACCGATGCAAAAGAATCCTCATTGTTGGCATTCCACAATTTCAACATGGGTTAACTTGTATATCTTGAGGGGTGGAGAGGATATAGAGAGTTTGATAGGGGAGAAATAGTGGGACAAGGATGGGAATAAATGGCGTCCTTTTAATTTAAACATTCACCATTTTTGAGCTTCCTTGGATCTTTGAGAGGATTCTAACCAAGTAGAAGGACAAGCCATTAAGAATTGGGCATGTATCTCTACGTTGATACCCCTAATAAATCATTCCTTGAAAAATGTGTATGACATTCCTTTAGTGTGTAGGATTAAACCACACTCCAAGATCTATTTGTGAGTAGGAAATACTACACTAGTTAATTGAAAAAGAAAGAGAAGAGAGAGAAATATAGAATCAATCTTCACACATAAGAGACTAAGAAACCAACTTGAATCACATTTTATTAATCCTTTATCATGAGTATAATATACATAACTCTCCATGGGAGGATTAATCCACACTAGGTTAGGGTTTCCATGTGCATGCTCAAGTAAAAAAACAACCACTCCCTCTTGCAACATTTAACTAAAGTCAAAAGTTGCTAATAATAAAGAAAGATAAAAAATGAGGTATGAAATCAAGTGAGAAATCTCCATGAGGTCAACATGCATTCCAAAATAGAAAAAGTCTCCTAGAATAAGACTAGAGTCCAAAAATGGATCTAAAGTCCTAATTGAAAGAAAATTTCATACATATGGAAAGTCAGTAAAAATAGGTAAATAAATGAAATAGATTAACTCTAAGAATAATATGAGTAATGCACATTGCCTCAGGAGAAGAATATTCTCACTCAAGTGTGCTCTCTAGCCACAAAATAAGAATTATCTCCTAAAATCAAGGAATGAAGCACTCTTCCTCCTAGAAATTATGAATTTACCTAATGATGGTTTATGGGCCCGTGGTTTTTGAAACCCATGGTATTTTCCCTTGGTATTACATATAGGAAGCCACCTACTAAAATTAGACATGCTATAAATAGCGGTTCTCCTGAGAAAGAGGAAAAATGAAAAAAAATAGAGGATGTCACTGAGTATGTAGTTGAGCATGTACCCCAACATGGTGTGTATGATTAGCCACTCAAAAGAAGATATGAACTCTTCAAATGTACCAAAATGTTTTAGCTTGGTTAGGTAGCCCAAATATTGAGTGTTTGTTTTAAAATGTTCATAGAGGTATAAGATAATTTTTTCCAAGCAATATAACCCTAGTGGGAGTTATTATTCCATTTCCACCAATATTGCCAATGTTTAGGATATAAATATAAAACACCCAAACATAGTGTCATTAAGTCATATGTGATGCCATGCAGGGAAAAACAATGTTCCATTCGAGTGACCCAACCTATGGGGTTGGATCCATCAAATTTGTTGAGATCCACTTTATGGAGTCTGTGACACATTTGAGTCATATGTTCATGAACAAATGGGGTAGAGTGAGGCACCATGGGATTGGATGATTCTAATCCTTCCTTTTGGGACAAACGGTCTTGGAACTAATAACACATGGATTGATTGTACATCACATGATTTGGGACCATTGGTTTGGGACTAAGTTCAGTTTGACGAGATTTTCATTGATGTTATTAAAATTGTTTTGGGGAAAAGTATTATTCTATTGTAGCTCATCACAGTGAATTTCCAAGAGGAGAATTTGGTGGTCACCTTGGAACCTTTAGTATCCATTGAGATGTGGGTCCATAAGAAAAATGTTACTAGATACTAGTACCAAGGTGATAAACATTACATTCTGGGTTTGTTGAGATAGTTATTGAGTAGTGGGGTGAGAGAGTCCACCAAAAAGGATTACTGGAAAGTGGTACCACAAAAATTGGCTCAACACAAGGATTATGTTGAGATAGGTCTCAAATAAGGGTGCAGTTAGGACCCATATATATATTTTAGCTCATGCAAATTTATACTCCCACACTAATAATACTATGTTGACATAATGCTCAAATTCTCAATACTACACTTTATGTAGGAATTTCATGGATTGGTAGTAAGGGATAGGGTTTCAAGGGTCTTGAGGGTAAGGGAGTTCTAGGTACTATATCTCTCTCTAATATATGTGTAGACTCCAATAGTAGTACTTGGCCTGATATCTTAGGGCACTAACTAATGAGGCTCAAATGTACCCTTAGCCATACTACTCGATTACCTGGGTGCTAGAGAGTAATCTTCTTGAGTGTTGTTTTCGGTGTCACTATAGTAGAAAGATGGTCAATTGGCATATGAATGGCTAGTTTTAGGTAAACTAGGATACTTCCAATATACCAAAGGGTACGTGGAAGTGAAATTCCATACACATGTGCTAAATAATGTGATACTACTCGAAGGGGTACCAAAAGGGGTTACAAGTGTGTCCAACTAGGTGAAACTACTTATAATTCCCACAACTATTATTCCCTTACTATATATTTAATCATTGAATGATGTGTCACTATGTTGTTTAGAAACACTAGAATACATATCTAGCTTGAATTTCTCTCTCTCTAAAATATGGGCCTAGGAAAGTGCTTTGATAACAGTTATGGTGTTCCTTATCAATGAATTGGAAGATGCAAACAAAGAAAAGTATATTTTGCACAAATTTATTACAAAAATGACAAATTGCAACTACAATTACCAAATGAAGAACCAAAATAAGGAATATTTTGCAACTGAGAAAGGATGCTAGGACAAGGGACTGGTACCTAGCTAAAGATCATACCATCATCATAGTAGATGGATTTGAGAAGGAACCCTACAAGCTCCCAATATTATTAACACCAAGTAGTTTTTCCTTGGAATAAATCAGGCAACAACTATTAGAAGATCACTTCCTCTTTGCTTAACATAGAAAGGCCATTACCTTCCTATTACCATGGGAGGTTAGTCCCTTTTTGGTTTAACAAAGGAAAAATTTTCCTGCATCATAAGAGAAGCTCAAAAAATTTGACTTTGACAAAGGGGAGGGATGGGTTTATGACCCACATGGTGTCATCTCAACAATGAATCCAACCCACAAGCACCATCCAAAAGCTTTGGTGGAAAGAACTACAAATATGGACTCATGGGAATAAATCAAATAGATCCTATGAAATGATATCCCCATCCAAGCTACCTCATCAGACCATGCTAGTACAATTCATACTACCCAACTTATGAAGAGGAAATTCTCATAAGTGTATTCTGGAATAGAGGTGGGTGATCAACAGAAAAAAAAAAATCCGAAAAGAAGTGAATAAGTGGAAATGGAAGATAACATGATAGGAGCCCTTGATAAAGGGAAGGGCATGTTGTAAATAAATCAAGGGGAAAGTGAGACTGAGGAAACCACTAAAGGAATAGCCCTAACAATTGAACATTTCTCCTCAACTATGTTGTCACTAGGAGGAATCAAGCAAAAATATTGTAACAAACACAAATACATAAATTATGTAAATATAAATAAATATAAATAACTAATAATTAATAATTAATTATGAAGAGACATGACATATGAAAGGTCATGTCTCTTATGAAAGGGCACCCCTATGTGTGTGTATATATAGGCCCTCATTGTCATTGTAAGGTCATATTACCAATCTCATTATGTCATATTCTTATACATTATTGTTTAATATATATTACTATCCTATATGGATATCTTTATATTCCAAGTATTTTGGATTATTAAATCATGAGCCAGGTTGTTTCACCACAGTGGTATCAGAGCTTTGTTGTTGATCTTGGCCATTGGCCCTATAGGATTCTAGCCACACATAAATTATCATGGTTTCTCTGATTCATTCCTTTAACCAAGAATTGGATGTTGTCCATTTAAAGTTAATAATGCCGCTGCATATTGGATAAAAAAAAAAAGAAAAAAAATGATTTTCATTGAAGAAAAAAGTTGATTTCGCTACATACGAGAAGACTGTATACTACAAGTTAAAGAAGAAAAAGAAGAGGTTTAAAATAAGAAGAGTGCACACCATCTATACAAATTGACACCGATGAAATCCATACCAACCACCAGTCATACAAAAAAGAGACCCTCACAACATCCACCAAAATTTAGATTGCTCATCGCACAATCACCAAAACAAACTGTGTAATAGTCTATACGATCTCTCTACACTTTTTGTCGTTGTACTAGCCATTTATCATTCCATAAAATTATTCCACAATTAATACATATAAGCACAAGATTCGTTTAAAAATCTAAGATTTCGTACATAAGAATTAATAGTGTAACACATCTGACCCCTTAAATGGACTTTCTAGGGGTGGGGCATCAAAATTTCACTTTCTCTTGGTTCATCTCCGACCCCATACTAAGAAAAACCCTCCTCTCATCTGTTATGGAGGTTTACACCTCATACTAAGCACCTAAGTCGATTAATAGAGTCCTCGTTTAGCCTGTGGCTAAATATTGAGAGCTAAATATCCTCTTAGCGAAGGTTTTGGCTATCTCTCTCTCTAATATATGTGTAGTCTCCAATAGTAGTACTTGGCCTGATATCTTAGGTAAATAACTAATGAGGCTTAAATGTACCCTTATCCATACTACTCGATTACCTGGGTGCTAGAGAGTAATCTTCTTGAGTGTTGTTTTCGGTGTCACTATAGTAGAAAGATGCTCAATTGGTATATGAATGGATAGTTTTAGGTAAACTAGGATACTTCCAATATACCAAAGGGTACACAAAAGTGAAACTCCATACACATGTGCTATCTAATGCGATACTACTCGAAGGGGTACCAAAAGGGGTTACAAGTGTTTCCAACTAGGTGAAGCTACTTATATTTCCCACAACTATTCTTCCCTTACTATATATTTAATCATTGAATGATGTGTCACTATGTTGTTTAGAAACACTAGAATACATATCTAGCTTGAATTTTTCTCTCTCTAAAATATGGTCCTAGGAAAGTGCTTTGATAACAGTTATGGTGTTCCTTATCAATGAATTGGAAGATGCAAACAAAGAAAAGTAGATTTTGCACAAATTTATTACAAAAATGACAAATTGCAACTACAATTACCAAATGAAGAACCAAAATAAGGAATATTTTGCAACTGAGAAAGGATGCTAGGACAAGGGATTGGTACCTAGCTAAAGATCATACCATCATCATAGTATATGGATTTGAGCAAGAACCCTATTGTAGTGTCCCCAAGGCTGAGCCCCGTGATAAACCAAGTTCTGAAAGGAATTGTCATTATGTTTTATAGGCTGGTGAGCCAAGTTCTTATAAGCTGGAGACTTATGTGTTCGTTAGGCCAGGGAGCCTAAGTGTTGAAGGCTAGGAGCCTGTTGTTGTACTTGTATGTATGCAGAACATTTAATAAAATATAAACACCGCCAGGTGCAGACTGACCACGATGAATGAGTGAAGGGGGACTGAGCATCCACAGAGTGGGCAAGGAATTAGGGGTTGGAAGGTGGGAAAGGGGCTAAGTGTTGAGCCTCGAGGCTAAGCCTAGGGGGCTTAAGCCTGGGAATAATATCTTAATATATTTTCCAAAAGATATGTGCATCATATGTTTTATCCTAAGTCCTTTTGGAAGGACATGTGATTCCCAAGTGGTGGGAGGAACGCGTGCTGGTGGAATGCATGCAGTTCCATGGGTGACAAGTGTCAACCCTGGTGCATGCGAATAAAATGGTCAGGGTGAGCCGTGAGAAGGGGGATTCCCATTCCACCGGATTGTCTGAACGCGTACGGAGCTCGGAGTAGTACGACTAACCCGACTCCTATAGAGAACTTTCGTGCGACCCTGTGACTCGAATGTCTGTGTCTGGTTCTGAGAAAACCCGTGAGTATAACCCCAGCCTACGAGAAGCCTTTGTTGATTTTGGGGAAGAGTCCTTGCTTGTTCGGGAAAGCTAAGCGAGCCTAGGTGAACATTCCCTGTTCCGAAGCCGTGACTGTGAAGCCATCCTGTGATTGTCGAACTAGTTATTGGAGAGCCTGTGTCTGTTTTCCCATGGGATTATTGAGACTACGCAGTACTGGACTGCGTGAGGCTTGTTGGCCTGTGAGCGACTCCCTCCAGGTGAGAGAGTGTGCAGGGGAAGGAGAGAACTCCTGGAAGGAACCCTGTAGCTGCCATAGAGCCCGTAGACTTCCGGTTCGGTCTGTTCCTATAACCCAAGGTAAGGGAGATTGTCAGCCGAAGGACTGTCCAGGTGACAGAGAAGGTGCATTCTCCTGGGGTGGAACGGGCATGTGGGGAATGAGGGTCTGTGGGCAGTGAGCGTGGGAGATTCCTAGGAGAGCATTCCGTCCTTGTGGTTGTGTGTTGTTTTCCCTGTAACCTCAGCCTAGCCTGGATTTCCTTGCCTTGGGGTGGAGCTTAGTCCCAGCTCGGGGGTGACCCATTGTTGAGATGATGAGCAGTGCGGTCTAAGGTTGGGAGGTTCATGGAAGGCCTGCACTTGGTTGGTGGATTCTGCCACTGTTAAAAGATAAGTATCTGTTCATGTTTTAATCATGTTTTGCATGACTGTGCTGCTTATGTATCATGTTTTCCGCTGTGTATATGAATTACTATGAAAAGCTAAATTGCTTGATGATATGACAGTAATTCACATGAATACTCTGTGTTGAATGTGTTTATTGTTTAAATGCATGTGGGTTAAATAACATCTGTATGAGTTATGTACAAAGTGGTGTTATAGTCTTCTTTTGAGAGCGATTAAACAAAGTAGCAGAAAAGATGCGCTACAGTTTGGTATCAGAACCAAGGTTTCGACACTGAGCCTAGATGGGCCAGTGGAGTGGTCTTTGGACCGAGAATGCGAAGGGAAATTGGGTCTCGAGGACCAATTTCGGACCTTGGTTTGTTCCAGAGTGTCAAGTAGTTGCTTGACCATGCTTATGAGCTCAGGAAGTATAGCGGCGAGTGAAACCGCAGCTGGTGTGGTCTATGGCCACAGGGAGATAGGTCTCCATAGTGATAGCGTTAGAACCTTATGATCTGCTCGGGAGGGAAGGTGGACCCTCGTGACCATCGGATCTAGAGAGTATGAGTAGGGTTTAAAGCCCTTTTGAAATTGCACAGGAGTGTGGAAATCGTGATACGCGAAATCCCGAAACAATCTACACTATAGATCGTGGGGAGAAGAACTGACCGTTGGATTCCATGCTTGGATTGGACGTAGACGCATGAATGTGTACGATGTGCCAGTGAGTCGAGGAGACATGAGAGAGTGGTGGGACTCGATGACTTCGTTAAAAGCGACGTGGACCCTCCTGAACATACCACATGCCATGGTGGTGAAGGGCGACAGCTGTGCTGTGGGCCCGGAGAATAAAGTAATTCACGATTTCAGGAACTCGTGAGATAAGGGCATGGGAGCTCGACATTGAGATTCACGAAGTCGCGAAGTAGCGAGAACGAGAGGAGAAAAGTCAACATCGCTTCTCGGGGTTTCGTGAAAGGGGGGTACCAGGGCTGGATGCCACAACTCACGAAGGTGCGAATAGCGAAGGGTGTTAGCACGTAGCCCTAGACTACGGTCATGCGTAGCAGACGCTAGCAAGGAGGGAGCCATACCCATGTCACATCTCGGGTATCGGCGGTTAGAGGAAATGAGTCGAGGGTCTTCGACTCACGAACTCGCGAGATCGCGAGTTGCAAAAGGGCGACTCTGGTTACGAATATCTAATTGTGGGATCTTCATGGATCGAAACCCGAAGTCCCGAAATCATGAAGTGCCGAAAATGAAAGTTTCGAAAACACAAAAATTGCAGAACCAAACGAGAGCTCAGAAAACTTAATTGAATCAAAATGTCTTTCGTTCTTGTTCGTATTGGCTTATAAATTTTACAGATTGTTCCGAAGGAGTAATGGCCTGACAAACTTTGAATTTAATTGCACAACGCGTGTGTAGAGTTCAACGGAGCTCAGGATTCCAGTTAACCAACATCGAGTATGGAATGGGAAAAGGTGATGATGGCCTTCGAAACAGGAGACGAATGGGAAGGAAAGGATGTTAACCTAGGATTCGAAGGATCGAACTCTAATGGACATGGAAAGGAGATGGATAAGGAAGGACACATGATGAAAATCATTGAAAGGTTGCAAAGAGAGGCCAAGGCTCGCCTAGATGATAGCCGAAAGCTCATGAAAATCAGGGATCGACAGGGTGAATTCAATTTAAAAATGTTGAAGAACCTGGAAAGAATAGAAAAGAAATTGGAAAATGGGAGTGACACAAGCAGATCAAGAAGTGTCAGAACCCCTGAGGGGAGAAGGAGATCGAGGAGTGGTAACAGACATTACCGTCTCTCCCTGAAGCATTCTAGCAAGGAGACACACAGTAGTTCAAGCCCGTCCCCTACCAGAAAACATCGAAAATCTAGAAAGGATGAATTGAAAGGGGAGATGAATAAGATTAAGCCTCCAACATTCGATGGAGAACATAAGAAGGAGGAAGATGCCGAGACCTGGTTGCTTGGCATGAAGAAATATTTCCAACTGCAGAATTATTCTGCCCATGCAGAAGGAAGAATTGCAATGTACCAACTGAAAGGAAAAGCATCCATGTGGTGGGATCAGTTTGTGCAGATGCAGCACATCCGAGAGAAAGAGGTCACTTGGAAGAAATTTAAGGGTTATTTCGAGAAGAAATACCTGACTAAAAGATACTATGACAGAAAGATGAAGGAGTTCTTCGAACTCAAGTTGGGCAGTATGACCATTGATGAGTATGAACGAAATTTTCTGGAACTACTGAAGTATGTCCCATTCATCAAAGAGGAGGCTGTCAAAATTCAGAGGTATCTGAGTGGACTACCACCTTCCATTGGTGACAAGATTCAGTATGTTGATCCTAAGACCATGGAAGAAACCATAAGAAGGGAAAAATGCTTATACGAACAACAAAGAGAAAATCCTACCTTTCAGAAGGCTTGGGATGACCAGAAGAGGTTTAAGAAAGAACAGAGGCAGAAGGGAAACATGCCTCCCTTTTTCAAGAACGACCCTGGGGAACATTCATCTTTTAGAGACCCCAGGAAAGTTGAAGGGAGTGAGCAGATGCCAAGGCCTCCACCTATGGAGTGTTGGGGCTATAAAGGGAATCATAGGTACAGAGATTGCCCCCACTGAAAAGACAAAGCAAGAACTGTCCATACTATTCAGCAAGCTGAAACAGTGGAGGATATGGGCAGTATAATGCCAAGGATCTACGCAGCCCTAGACAATAAGAAAGCAGAATTTCAATCGCACATGATTGAAGTGGAAGGTACGATCAACAACCGACCACTTGTTATTTTAATTGATTTAGGGGCTAGCCATAGTTATGTAGATCCTAGAGTGGTGGAAAGTTTGCATCTAACGAGAAGCAAACAT
>SNQJ01S0003274.1:149060-203238 GCA_010110895.2 Picea sitchensis | reverse complement strand
AGAGAGAGAGAGAGAGCATGATAATACTTATTAGAAATGGAGAATGTGAAGCAATTGTTGAAAGGGGTGCCTATTTCCTCCCAACCATAGACACACCCACTCCTATCAGATTTACCACTGGCCACCCTCAAGCTAGACCATAATGCTCTAAGAGAGATTATTTCTCCTTGCTTCATGACATTCAGGGACAAAGGTTACTCTCCTCCTCCTGTAGGAAATTGGCAAATGGTTTTATCTACTCCAAGAAAGGAGGTCTACATGAGTAATTCCTTAGTCACTTGTTAGCCTCATTTATCATCTTGTAGCCAAAACCCATGCCCATGGCTTCTTACATCCAGAACAAGATTTCTTCTCATCTTTTCTCTCAACTCCAGAGTCAGAGTATATGCTTACTTCTCTTTTCGGGAGAGTGTTTTCTCTAGTCTTCTATCTTGCAGATATGTCTCTGTCCCCAAATTACCTACCTTATTTCCTCCCTTAGAAAGGTTGTGTGGTTCTGAATCCCTAATTCATGGCCAGACATGGAAGTATTACAGATGGGTACCCTACCCCATCTCCTCATTAACTCTTAAGGATGGCCTTTCAACTACCATCTTTACTGGTAATTCATTTATGGGTTAGAGGATTGTTGAGAAATTACACCTAGTAGGTACTGGTTTGGTGAGGGTCATCTCAACCATTCTTTGTTTCCCTTCACCATATCTCTCATAGCATGCATGGTCTATCTTGGAAAACTTCCCCCCTTTCAACAGTTGTGCAACACATATCAATTTCTATTAATAAAATAAAATTCATACATTGACCCTTTTATACAAAGGTTCATCAAATCAAACATTCACACACATTTAGTATTCCATAGTATCTTGGCTAGTTATAGTTATATTTACAAACTGGGGAAAACACTGGTATTACAATTCCCCCCCTTAAAGGAACATCATCCCTGATGTTCTATATGCCAGTATGTTCTGTATGTACATAAGTAAAAAAAACCAGATATTCCTGTCTCATGGCATCCTCCATTTCCCATGTGGCCTCATCTAGGCCAAAGTGTTTCCACTACACCTTGACTTGTGTAATGGTTCTTTTCATGACTGGGGTTTCCTTCATGTCTATTATGCATTGAGGTTTTGGTAGGAATTCTCCCTCGGGTTCCACCTAAATCACATACCAGTCAATAATATGATTAGAATCATGTACTTCTTTAATAAAGAAACATGGAAAACATTATGTTCTTTCACTGTGAGAGGAAGCGCTAGCTGATAGGCTACTGGTCCCACTTTATCCAAAACTTCAAAGGGTCCACAATACTGCGGTGCCATCTTGGCACAAGCTCCCATCCTCAAAGATCTTTTCCTAGGTCTAACTCGAAGATACATATGATCTCCTACCTTGAACTCTCTGGGAGTCCTTTTCATGTCTGCATAGCTCTTTTGTCTATCCTGGGTTATCTTCAGATTTTGTCTGATCTGAATTACTTGTTGTTCCATTTCTTTTAGCATATCTAGCCCGATTGTAACTCTGCCTACTTGGTTGTTCAAACTGATTGGGATGCTACATTTCCTTCCATAGAGGGCTTCAAAAGGGCTCATTTTTAATGACTCTTGATAGCCATTGTTGTAGGCAAATTCTACCAGTGGTAGGTAGTCCTCCCACTTCTTGGGTCGATGCATTACATGAATCCTCAACATGTCTTATAATACTTGGTTTACCCTCTCTACTTGCCCATCGGTTTGAGGGTGATAGGATGTACTAAAGAGTAATTTTGTTTCAAATCCAACAAACAGAGATTTCCAAAAGTTTGAAGTAAACTTTGTATCTCTGTCGGATATAATTTCCTTAGGCATGCCATGTAATTTGAATATATCTTTCATGAAGATGATGGCAATATCCATTTCCTTGCAAGTTGACTTGACGGGTATGAATTGAGCAACCTTGCTCAATTTTTCCACAACTACCATGATGACGTCGTTCTGTTTGGTTGACCTTGGTAGTCCTGTGATAAATTCCAGGGAGATGGTTTCCCATTTACATTCGGGAATTGGTAGGGGCTACAACAACCATGCTGGGTGTCAGTGCTCTTCCTTGACTTGCTGGCATTCTAGACACTTAGTTGAGTAATCATCTATGTCCTTTTTTAGTCCGGGCCAATAAAACAATTTCCTAGTGGCCGTGATCATTTTATGATAACCAAGATGATCAGTGTATGTTCTTTTGTGTAGTTCATCCATTATGAACCTCTTCAATTCGTCACAATTTGGAATATACAATTTTCTCCCGTAAGTCAAAAATCTATCATTAAGCATCTGATAACCTTCGTACTTCATCCCCGTGGGCTCTTGCTTTAGGAATCATGTCACAGTCTTGAAAAATGCATCTGTTTCTTGTGCAGTTTTGACTTTCTCTTTGATGTCTGATTCACTGGTGCTTACAACTGCCAAGTGAACTACTTTCATACTTCTACTAAGGGAATCAACCACCCTATTCTCCTTTCCTTTGATATGTTTGATTTCAAAATCAAACTCACTAAGGAGAGCCATCCACCTAGCTTTTCTCACATTGAGTTTTGGTTGGTCAAACAAATACCTTAATCCACTATGGTCTGTCATAAGTACAAATCTTCTACCGAAGAGGTAATGCTTCCACATTTTTAAAGCATGCACTATGGCAGCCAATTCCATATTGTGGGTCACATAATTGACTTCATGCTCATTCAATTTTCTGGATTCATAGCAAATCACATGTCCTTATTGCATATGGACTCCTCCGAGCCCTTCCTTGCAGGCATTTGTAAACACAAGGAACTCCTTGTTTGGGTCTGCAATCTTAGGTACAAGCACATTTGTTAGAAGGTATTTCATCTCTTGAAATCTCTCTTCACATTTTGATGTCCAAATGAATTTAACTCCCTTTTTCTTAAGGGAAGTGATTGGGAAACCAATATTGGAGAATCCCCTTATGAATATCCTACAGTATCCTGCCAATCCCATAAAGCATATTATATCAGATACATCCTTAGGGATAGGCCAATCCATGATGGCATTAATCTTGTCAGGATCAACTCCCACTCCTTCCTCAGAAATAACATGGCCTAAGTAATGGACTTGTTTCAGGAAAAAGTCACACTTATTAAGGTTAGCATAGAGTTGATGTTCTCTTATTAATTGGAGTACTAGATTAAGATGTTCTTCATTCTCTTCCCTATTCTTGGAATAGATTAGGATATTATCAATGAAAACCAACACAAACCCATCCAATATTTTTTTGAATACATTATTCAATAAGAACATAAAAGTGGCTGGTGCATTGGTAAGCCCAAATGATACCACCAAAAATTCATAGTGACCATATCTTTTCCTAAAGGCTGCCTTGGTGATGTATTCATCTTTAATTTGGACCTGATGGTATCCAAACCTCAAGTCAATCTTGGAGAATATTGTAGCACTCCTTAATTGGTCAAACAAGTCATTGATCCTTGGTAAGGTATACTTATTCTTGATGGTCATCTTATTGAGTTGTCTATAATATATGCATAATCTGAGTGTTCCATCTTTCTTTTTCACAAACAAGGTTGGTGCTCCCCATGGAGACACACTAGGATGAATGTAGCCTTTGTCCCACATCTCCTTCCATTGTAGTTTGAGCTCAACTAACTTTGGTGTATTCATCCTATAGGGTGTTCTAGACATTGGCACCACTCCTGGTACAAGTTCTATTGAAAAATTAATATCCCTTATTGGAGGTAGACCTGGTACCTCTTCTGGGAATACATCTTTATATTCCTTTAATATGGGATGGTTCTCTAGGTTGGGTTTTTCATTCTCAAAATAATTTAGTACTTGTGTTTCATACAAGGGTCATCCCTTTCTGCAATACTTCTTCACTTGGAGGGATGGTATTTGTCTCACTGAGACATGATTTTGAATTCCTTTTAGGGTTACCCTTCTTCCTTCTTCATTTTCACACTCCAAAGTTTTACTATAACAATCCAACTTTTTTTTGTGGGAAACCAACCAATCCATGCCAATCAATAGGTCAAAAGATCCTAGAGGAAGTACGTTTAGGTTCGCTTCGGTGGGAAACTCACTTGTAACAAATTGGCTTGCTGGTATGACCTCTGTTACTTTTCCTTTGGTTCCAGTGGCTAGTTGTACCAACCATGATTTAACATGTTTAACTTGTTGCAATTTACATTTCTTAATAGTTTGAGGAGCAGCACAACTCAAATTACAACCAGGGTCAATTAAAATGAAAATGGGATGGTTGGAAATCATACCTTCCATCTCCACCATTGGAGCTTGGTGGTAAACTTGTCTATTATCCAAGGCTACATAAAATTGTGTCATGCTTCTAGCCACATCATTGATTGTGGTAGCCTCTTGGACATTGTATACCCTCCCATTGTTCTGTTACCTATGTGGATAGTCCCTTAGTAGATATTCCTCTCCACAACCCCAAAGTTTCAAGGGTTCTCTCTTCGTTTTATCAGTCTTACTTGGAGCTGCTCTGAATGGTTTATTTCCACTATGGGATGGAAAATTTTGCTGATACACACTTCTGGAAGGAAGGCTCATCCTTGATCTCTTACCAGGGTTCTTAAATCTTGAGGGTTTAAGCCCCTTCTTCTTGAATCCCGAATTGTTTTTCTTTTTCCAGTCTTCATGGGGTTTTGTCTTATTCTTGAATTGCTCATAGCAATACCTTGATTTTCAAAAAGTATCTTCCAAGGTATTTGGATCATCAAACTCAATTCTGTCCCGGTAGGACTGAGGTAATCTACTAATAAATCATTGCATATTTACCTTTTCATCCTTTATATAGGGCACATACCTCATCAACTCAAGGAATTTGTTGATATATTCATATATGGTGAATTGTCCTAGATTGAGTTCATAGAACTCCTTGGTATTTCCGTCAAAGTACATTTCTAACAGGTACTTATTCTTGACGTATTTCTCAAATTGTTTCCATGACAAGTCCTTCTCATGGACTCTTTTCACATTCCTAAGGTCATCCCACCAAGTGGAAGATTTCCCATTCATATTGAAAATGGATATCCGAGCCTTTAAGTTCTCAGAGTAGTCATCAACAATGAAATATTTCTTCAGACCGAGTAGCCAAACTTATGCTTCTTCCCCCTTCTTAATATCTCCATCAAAGGTGGGTGGTTTGGCTTTCTTGAACTCTTCAAGGTCACAACCCTTGGGTTGTTTCCTCTTCTTTCTTCTCGTTTTGGAATGGGAACTAGTTTTTCCACTAGAAGATTCCTTGGAGTTGTTAGTGTCCTCACCAGAGGAATTTTCCATTGAATGTATCTTGGCTCCAAGTTGGGCCTTCTTTGAGGTTCTGCTCCTGGTGCGACCACTTTTAGGACCATGCTTCTGCATCTTAGATGGACTTGGTTTTTTCTTAGTATCATGCCTGTCCACATGAATGGAAGCTGGACCATGTTGTAGTTGTCTTTGTATATATGATAGAATTTGTAGTAGTACTGCATTAATTTCAGTCTGCTTTTCCTGTTCCTTTATCAACCTTTCATTGTCATCCTTATAACTCTGTAATTCTTCCATGAGGCTTCTTACAGTTTCGTCCAAATTTGGATGGGTTTCCACCACCCTCCTTTTGTTCGATTATTCTTCCCTATTGTGGGATCTCTCCCCAAACTCATGGTGCATCTCCATTCCTTACGATGTAGTTTTCCTGCTATTCACCGACTGCTTGAGTGCTGTCAAAAGTTTTTTTGTTAGTTACTAATATACCAATTCATGAACCACACATATCATTGCAAAGTGAAGTCAACTTCTTTATTTGGAAACATTAGCAACATACAATGCAGAATTCCAAAAAATATATCAATAGTAGAAGGTTTCGTTCCTCTCTTCAGTAGAGGTTCAGACACGTTTCTTATAGAAGGGGGGTAAGGTAGTGTGCTACCCCAAAAATTTTCTAATAATATTTTTATGCGACTCGTGCATGAGCCCACGAAGGCCAAGTATTTTTTCCATGCTATGATACCAATTTGTAACACATTTGACCCCTTAAATGGCCTTTCTAGGGGCGAGGCATCAAAATTTCACTTTCTCTTGGTTCATCTCCGACCCCTTACTAAGAAAAAACCTCCTCTCATAATTTATGGAGATTTCCACCTCATAATAATAACCTAATTCGATTAGCAAAGTCCTCCTTGTGACCTCGGGTTGAATATCAGGAGGTAAATATATGCTTAGTGAATGTTTCAAGACTTCGAAAAATCCTGGACTTCATGAGTTTCAACGGTGTTGTATGACGTACCTCCCGAAGGCTGAAGTTTCGGATCATAGAATCAACACAGGGAATCAATGACACACATCATCTACTGCGATCCTACAGTTAAAAGGGTCTTTGAGGATTCAGAGATATTTCCCACTCAATCATGTGATATCCCTAGAGTGTCGAACCAACAAAGTTACGAGGGGCCTCAAGATTGCTCCACGGGTTCAACAATTCATTGATCATGATATATTCTAGGACTCCGTGCTTCGAGAGTCCCATAGGGTTACCACACCTACTCCTCTAGAGCACCGAACTAGCAAAGTTGTGAATGATTCCGAGATTGCGCCGCGTGGCCCTGAACTTCATTTCCTCATGCGAATATATTAAACTACACTTCAGACTTCAAGACTCCCGTAGTTCTAGAATGTCTAAGTAGCCACTTTCGCATGGGATGACATGTGGTACATGATGGTGACTACATGTGGATCTCGAGTAACCTACCTGTCCGATAAGCCCAACATTGGACACATGAGAAGGTAGATTTTTACACGTATCCCTTACAGGGGGTGACACGTGTCACAGTCTAATGGGTCCATGGGGTCTACAAATGCACAAATATAGGTGACACATGGCATACGTAACATGGTCCCACGTCACCTTGATTGACGTCAGGATGCTACGTCGTCTTGGACTGATCGTCACCCAACCCTTCGATCGCATGGTCAGTAAGATTCCATGTAGTCCTTGGATATACGGTTCTCATTACTTCATAGCTCTGAGCTTCAGAGCTTACAAACTCCTCACATTATGAGTTCCCCAAAGAGCTAATTCTCCAGACTCTCTAATCTAGCGCCAAGTGTCCTTATCCTACCAACGACTAAGATTTACTTCGACGATCATGACTTCGACTATTTTCACACTTTGTAGACTCTTGGATAGGTTTTCTCCAGAGAACGAAGTCTCTGGACTACAGGATCACATGCCACGTACCCACTCGTCCAACGATCCTATTTCAACATACAACCTTTGACAATGGACAAGTAGGACCATGTGTCTCTCCACGACGCGTTCTCGATATTTTAGGTAATCGAGTGGTTTCTTATATAGACGACTGAGAGGGATCCTGAAGGATCCAAAGATTGACCATCCATGCCACTTCGATAGTTTGATATTCGGGAGTTCGGTGTGTATCTCCTGGCTTTCCGTCCATACCATGTCGAATCTATTGCCACTAGTACCTAACATATACGGCCAGGATATAATCTGGATTGTAGAGCTCCAGGGTAATTCATGTGTCCCTATATCGTCGAATACCCAGAACTTCGGATAACCGTTGTTCTATGGACATGTGTCCCTCCATTTCCAGCAGTCCCAATTTACTCCGCGACTCCGGTATTCGGGAGTTTCATTGTTAGACCATTCCTATTCTCCTGAAGTAGGACTTCGCCAAAGAGCTTATTGCTTCCCTTATTAAGTTCGATCTAACGGGTGAGAGGGGTCCACACTGGATCCCTAGATCGGTGGTTCTCATCAATTCGCAACTTCGTCCTTCGACTATTTTTTAGCATAGTGGAGTTACAAGTCCTAAAGCTGAAAGAGCTAGCTCCGTTCGGACTAGCGCACGGTTCCTAAGCCTTGGTCACATGGGTTCTTTGGGAAGCCTTGTGGGATAAGTGCTAATATTTGAGCAAAATATGGGTTAATAACATGGGCGTGGGCCCTCCATCAGATGGGTGGATATTCTGAAGCGAAACGCCCTTATCCCACATGAATAATTTGTCATTCCCACTAAGGTGAATTCAAAGGATTGGAAGGAATTAGAAGTTTTAGTAAATCCTACCCCGAATCTCCTGTGAATCCACATCCCATGACTCTCTAGTAGATAAACTGAGATAAATCAAAGATCATAAAAATATGACATTTTACAGAAGCCAAAGAGAATTTCTAATAACTGTTTAAATACTGAAGGACTTAACCATATACATAGACATTCATCATCGCATCCAATACACACACACACACACACACACAACATGATAATACTTATCAGAAATGGAGAATGTGAAGCGACTTATACTGAAGGAGTTCATGTTTCCTCCCAACCATAGGCACAACCAATCCTATCGGATTTACCATTGGCTACCCCTAAGATAGACCATGATTCTCTAAGAGAGATTCTTTCTCCTTGCTCCACGACAGTCAGGGATGGAGTTTAGTCTCCTCCTCCCACGGGAAATTGGCAACTGGTTTTCTCTACTCCAAGCAAGGAGGTCTGCACGAATACTTCCTCAGTCACTTGTTAGCCTTGTTTATCAGCTTGTAGCCAAAAACCCTACCCAGGTATTCTTACATCCATAACAATCTTTCTTCTCAGCTTTTCTTTCAACTCCAGAGTCAGATTATATGCTCACTTCTCTTCTTGGGAGAGTGTTTTCTCTACTCTGCTATCTTGCAGATTTTTCTGTTTCCTCGAATTACCTCTCTTCTTGCCTCCCTCAGCAAGGTTACGTGGGTATGAATCCCCGATTTGTTTCTAGGCCTAGAAGTCTTACAGATGGGTACCCTTCCCCATCACCTCATTAACTCTTGAGGATGGCCTTTCAACTACCAGCCTGACTGGTAATTCATTTATGGGTCAGAGGACTGTTGAGAAATTGCACCTAGGAGGTACTGGTTTGGTGAGGGTCGTCTCAACCATGCTTGGTTTCCCTTCACCATCTTTCTCATAGAATGCATGGTCTATCTTGAAAACCATTCACCCTTTCAACAATTGTGCAACACATATAAATTTCTATTAATAAAATAAAATTCATACATTGACCCTTTTATACAAAGGTTCATCAAATCAAACATTCACACATATTTAGTCTTCCATAGTCTCTTGGCCAGTTATAGTTATATTTACAAATTGGGGGAAACATGGGTATTACAAATAGTAAAACTTACCATAGTAGTACTTCCTTATGTACCTTCCATACCATTCGCTAATTGGAAAGTGCATCGATTCGTACTTCTCAGCTCCATACAATATTCATTTGTCCTCTGTACAAATTAATTCAAAGACAATCAAATTAGAAGTCTGTATGACTGTGTCCCATTCCGTATGGTCACCTCTTCCCAATGAACGTGATGATTAGTTAATATTAACCTTATCCTATTATTAAGTTGGTTGGAAAAATAATTATTTGATCGATCCACTCATTTGGTTGGTATAGTCTATAATAAAGGGGTGAATTGAAGACCAAAGCAAAGTTTAATTCTATAAAGATTATATAAGAATGGAAAAAGTTCAATTTTAAAGGATAAGAGTATTTTGAAATTGTGAAGGGAATATTAAAGTAATTTTTATGAAGTACAAGTTAAAAGGGAGTGTTATTAAAGGTTATTAAGAAGATATATATATATATATATATATATATATATATATATATGAAACACACACACACACACACACACACACACACACACACACACATATATATATATATATATATAAGTTATTTTAAAAAAATATTCAAGTACAAAGTTACAAAGGAATTTTATTTCCAAGGAAGTCAATTTGGAAATTTTTGTAAGGTATTATTTAATCATTCGAAAAAAAATGGGGTTATATAGAACTTCATAATCAAAGAATTATTATTGTAAATTAACGAAAAAAATGGATATGAGTAATACGAAAAGAAGATTTACTTACGAAGGTTGTCCAATTTCATGTTATGGATTATTTACATTAAAAGGGAGTATTCAAGGGAAGGAAATTAACATAATTATCAACATGAATCACGGTGAAAATTACATTAATGTCAATTTTGCAAACCAATTATTAATTCTAGAGTAAAAAATAATTGAAAAGGAATATATTTTTCGCAAGAAACAAAATGAAATTAAGGAGTTACAAGTGGCAATTGATGAATATGAATATATTTCTCAATTCAATGTTACAAATATGTATAAAGAGGAAATTGACATAATTATCGGGTTACTTTGGTTTAAAAGTCTAGGTACCTTCATCTTAAACATGGAGAAAATTTTTGTGACATTTCCCCATAATAAGAAATTGTTGACACTTCAAGACACTACTATGAGGTCAAAAGTGATAATACCTTCATTAGAAAACTTTGAAGATATCTTGAAGGTAATCCTTCAAGAAAATCAAAAGTCAATATCAAGGATTGAAAAATATTTTGACAAAGTTATCAAGGATTAAAACAAAGAAATTTCTCGTTTAAAAGAACAGAGTCAAAAACTACTTACACAAGTCAATAAGTCAAATTATATGAGGAACCTTAATCAAATATTATTGGAACAAATTAGAATGTTGAAAGAAGAATAGTATTAGAAGGAAGACAAGAACAAAGTTGACAAATCAGATGAGGAAGAAAACTTACGCCTAAAGGTTCATAATCAAAGTTTACTCACATATATTAAGAAGTCAAAGAGTGATAAGAAGTCACTACAGAAAAAGTTAGAGAAACTTATCAAAAAGGAATCGTTGGTTGATAAAGAGACAATGACTGAACCTATGGAACTAGAGAAGTATTCAAATGTAAAAATCTCAATTGTGGATAAAGGAATTAATACAGGCCTAGTCAACCTTACAATTCAAAAGGATGCAAATCCTGCTGATGTAAAGAGGTCTTCAGATGTCGAAGTAGAAACAAGACAGGGCTATGAACAAGACTCAATTCCAAAAGTTAATCAACAAAAGATACAAGTATACGAAGTAAATATCAAGTTGCAAGGATGCCTTACAGACATTCTAATCACAAAATTCTATACTTCAACCAATCAATGTATCAATAGAAACAAATGAATAATATGTCGAAGAACATTACTTCCACTAAAAAATGTGCTCAAAGTAGAATCCATCATAGGAGTTGAAATACATCAAGTTTTCTCCAATAACCATATAAATGCCTAGCTCTGTAGAAGATCGATGTAGGGTGGGATGACACCTTTACAATTTGACAGTTATTATTAGTGTCTAGAATATCCTATCATCTCAAGTCCTCAATGATCACTAATTTAAGAATAATAATCAATATGAAATATTAAAAGCCATAGCAAGAGATAAGTCTCTCCATAATCATGCTTTGAGGACAAAACATTTCCAAAGGGGAAGGAAATTTAACAAACACAAATATATAAAATATGTAAATATAAATAAATATACATAACTAATAATTAATAATTAATTATGAAGAGACATGACATATGAAAGGTCATGTCTCTTATGAAAGGGCACCCCTACGTGGGTATATATATAGGCCCTCATTGGCATTGTAAGGTCATCCTATCAATCTCATTATCTCACATTCTTATACATTATTATTTAATATATATTACTATCCTATATGGATATCTTTATATTCCAACTATTTTGGATTATTAACTCATGAGCCATGTTGGTTCACCACACCAATGTAGGTGAATGATAAATAGGGAAACAACCTTTTTTGTTATCTCATTACCTAGATATCAAAAACTAGAACCGAGAACTAAAGAAGGAGATTTATCTCTAGGTATATGGGGAGAAAAAAAACAATTGATATCAATAGTGTATTACCAACAAGGCACCTTCAATTTGGCCTTGATGGAATCTAAGGTACTAAATCCCCTCTCCCTACATGACTACAAGGAAAATAAGATAAAACTCAATATGGGGGATATTTATCCAATTTATATAATTGAATTGCACCAGTATGGAAGCGACATGTTGTACAAAGGGGTGCTTTAGTCCCATGCCAGTGAAAAGAAGATGAACAAAATGGTGCTTCAAAATAATACACAGTTGAAGCAAGAGAAAGTGGCCACCAAATAAAATGAAACAAGGATAGTTGAAATAGAAAAAGAAACCATAGATCTAGGTATAGATCCAAAGTACCCCACTGTCGTGGGAGATTTAATGAAGGAAAAAGACTTTGAAATCAAGATCCTAAAGAAGAGTTGAATCTTCTTAAGGAACAACATGTGCAAACTCCATAATTGCAGACCATCCATAAGGAGAAAGAGAAACTATAACATCATATGGTGGAAATAAAGAAGGCCATGAGGATGTTACAAGAATAAAATGAGACCCTCAAGAACCAACAAGCCCAACTGATCAAAGCAACAAAATCAAGGACAAAGCAAGCTCCCTTGGAAGAACCAATAGAATATTTTAATAAGATAATGAATAAACTTAGTGTGAAGGAAATGGAGCTAGGTATCATGAATAGTCAACTCAAAAACAAAGATGCATAGGTAACAAAGCTTGAAGACTAGGAAAAGCATATAGAAATTCTTCTAGCACAAATAAATGATGCCTAGGAAAAGGCCTAGAAAGAGTTAACCAAGTTAAATATGAAGGTGACAGGAAAATTATCTCTAAAAGAAGCTAAACATGTTATTTGGGACAATATATCCACTTTTTTATTCAAGAATTGGTCCCATTTTTGCCTAATAGGTGATGATCTTGAGTTAGTTACCTTAGCCAAGAAGGATATAAATAGAACAACAAATGAGTTGGAAAACAAGCTAGACTTGGCTAATGAAATTATAAATTTCATGAACAACAAGACCAAGGATCAGCTCAGGGACCTTAGTGTCATTTATATAACCAACATTGTGATAGTTTCTAATAAGGTCCTCGCAAAAAAAGGCTCATGCAAAATGTTGAGAACAAATTGCATGAGATGACATGGAATCATCCTCCTTTAAAATGATTTTTATTGATCTCATCAAGCTTGGGTTGCCACTTTCCTAGGATGGAAATGGAGATATACTCTAAGAAAATAAATATCGGGATTTTCTATACAAAAGTAGAAATGATGACAACATATTTGACAAATTGGAAGGAGTTTTGACAGGAAAAAAAGTCCTAGAAATGTTGGTTGGAGATTTTGAAATATTGCATAATTTGAACTGGATTTTCAAGAATCTTCCCCAACCATCCTATGAGAGATACACAAATATAGATGAGTTGGTGGGGAATATGAATAAAAATGAGCATCCCATGGGAAAAAGTTTGGAATCGTATGTGCCAATTTTCCAAGATCCCCTTGGCAAGGAAGGGAGAATCAAGTTGCACACACCCTAATTCCTAAGGGTAAATTTTGAAATGTTTTATGTAAAACATTTTTATTATGGTGGGACCCTTCCCAAGGCTATAAAAGAGAAATAAGACACATTTTTCAAAGGATTGGCACTTTGGGGAATTAAAGAGTTTCTTATACTCAAAGTTGCAAGATCATAGATCTTAGGCATATGTAGATGATGAAAGTAGTAGGCCTCAAGAGATATATACACCATTATGTATTCAATTTGTAGACTCCACATTCATATTCTTTCACCACAATCATTTCTTCTAGTGAAGCCATATCTTCCATTCTTTCTATTGTGTGATATCCATATTAATACAAGCTCAGAGAAATAGATTAGCACCACATTTAGTGTTAATGTGTGATGTTTTTTATGATATCTAAATTGATTTTATCTTTCATGACCGGTTCTTATTATTATTTTATATATATTTTGATATATGCAGAATGTTTTTGTTATGTTTGAATGTATGCAGAATTTAAAGTTGTCTGAAGCATAACCCACCATAGATATAGATTCATACTATTTAAACTGCTAAATTCTTAATTGCTCAACACGTTTTTATTCCTCTAAAAGATAACAAGAATTATTCTTAGAAATACCTTTCTAGTTTATCTATTCCCCTTAAAATTCATCCATCCATCTTTCTAAAAATCCAAATGTTTGATTGCACATGGTAACATGCCTCTTGGAGTTGAGAGTTACTAGTCATGTCATCTGATTTTCTTTGAGGGTTGGGAGATAAGGAGAGATTCAAGAGATTCACAAAAATATTTCCTATATACATAAGGATTTAAAGCACTATTTTCGTTTTAGCCCCTGAGGTGCCTTGGCATAGTTCCATTAACATCGTGGAACATCTCAATGAACAACACTAGGTAGATATTCATTAAAACCATAAAAAATCCACAACTTGAATAAATTTGCAATAAACAAAACCAAATTCCCATAAGTCCAACACATGATCTCGTGAATATATTGAAATCCTAAAATAAACATCCATTGCAAATATGGTGTGAGAAAAAATATATTAAACTTGCTTGAAAATTAGAGATTTCTACCATTAAGAGTCTATGATAGATCATATCTCACCACCCATCCATTAAAACAATTGTACAATAATATGTACAACAAGACCTATGCCTTACATAGAAACTAAATTAAGAGGCTTAATAATCAACTATGGATGAAACAAAAAACACAAATGATTATAATTCGTTAGTGCTAAACATATAGATATCTACGTTTAAAAATATGCTTTAATTAGTAGAATCAACTCCAAGATTTTGAAGGACACCCATATGACTAACATTGACATATGATATGGAATTATTCCATTCTTGGTGCATTTATGTACATACTATTTCACCACCTCATTTGTAGGGATTTTTCTACTTTTTAAGGTGTATTTAATGGTTAATATTGGTAGTAAAATATGTTATGTGTCTGTTCAATTCTTCATTGGACATGGTCACTTAATTCTAAACAACATTTAAATTATTTGAAGAAGAAGAAGAAGGATTAAATTTGTCATTAGGAGGCCTATTGATTTTCTCCATTGAAGAATACTTGAGAGGAGGTGAATTAAAATATACATTGATGTAATATAGAGTGACTGTTTATTTTATGTGCATAATGACTTATTAAATGGTTGATTAATATTCGTCATCAATATTATTTCACTTGGATCTAGTTAAATATGGTTACAATGTTTTGGGTCTCTTATTGGTTCGGCCTTGCCAGTTGAGTTCAAGTTAGTAGGGATACTTTATTTTTAGTTTTATGGTATTCCTTATCCCACTATCACCTTCAAGACATGTTCATGAAATCCATTAAGGCTAGAGTTCCCAACAAGATCTTGTCAGAACATAATAATATTCAATCCAACCTTATTTGGCTTGTTTTAGGTTCTTAATATTTTGGCATTTGGGGAGGCCATCCGTGTCTTATTTTGATGTTTCAAAATCCTCCAATATAAAAAAGTACATTTCTAGGTTTATTGGGTTAAATTTAATCAAAAGAAGGCATAATTTGCAGAAATTTCAATGTTGATCACTTTGACTAGTAATTAGGCGGGATTCATGCGAGTTAGGTAGGGTCTTGCATACATTTTATAAAATAAAATGGACATAACCTATTTTTATTATAACAATATTTCGAATGATCCCTCATTTTCCCAATTCCAAGTTTGTATGCCCAATATTTGAAGGACACAAGTTGAGTGATCCCCAGGAAGCCTAATTCCATAGTTATCACTTCATTGATGAAATTATATTCTGAATATAACCCAAAGATAAAATCTAGTGTAGTGATGACCTAACTCTATTGGGACCATTTTAATGGTATATGTTATGCTTGTTTTGTTAGATTTTGGTAGCTCATAGGTACTTCTACATTGGAGGCACCCATAATGTAGAAGTGAACCAACATATTTCTCTCTAGTGATTTTATGAAGTGTTTTCATAAAGTGACTTTATAAAATGATTATAAAGTCAAGTTGAGACTTTTAATATTTAATGGGTAAAAGTGACTTTATGAAAAGTGGGTCACTTAAATGATTTAAGTGAACTCAATGAAAGATTAAGTCACGACCGTTGATCTCAAGGGAAGGTGAAGAGTCACTCAAGGGAGACCAAGGGTTAGAGGAGTTACTCATTAATGAGTAATAAAAGGAACACTAGAGGAGAGATGGGACACACCTTGTGAGCAGAGTGAGAGAGGAAGTTGAAAAGACACAATTTCCTAGAGATTTGAACTAGAGGAAAGACTAACAACAAAATGGAGAGGCACAAATCCCAAGGAGGGAAAGAGGCACACATCCCAAGAAATATCAACATTAAAAGAGGGCCATACAACTGGTGATCGACACTGAAGTCGAGGTAGGATTTATGTTAAATATAGGCACAATTTCAAAGGCATTAGTAGACATAAATTTTTACAACTAGGTGCAAATTTTAAGCACAAAAATTGAGGACATATTTGCTGCAAGAAGAAGCCTATACAATACAACCATACAACAAAAATAGTGGCATGGATTTCGAGGTAGAAATCAGGTGCATTTTTCTAAGGCTCTTTGGTACATATTTCAAGGAGGTCTGTTGGTTCTGTTTACTAGTTATTGTTGTACATTTTATGCTAATAATGTTGCTGCTGTAAAACTTAGAATTTTCCTAAGAGATTAATAAGAAAAATCTCCCCTATACTCATTTTCCCCTTGTGGGTTTTCTAGGGGAATTTCCCAGAAATTCAACGTGTCAAATGTGGTGAATGTGTTGTTGTTCATTTATATTCCGTTGCTATATTTTCAAATTGATTAGTATCTAGTATTTATTCTCATAGTTACAGTAAATGAATGTGGTTCCATTGCTTTATTGGTGAATAACTATAGGAGGTTGAAACCTTGTGTTGGCTAAATGTTTGATATCGATTTTCAACATCGTATGAAAGTAGGAAATCTGAGATTCAACAGACAATATATTTGGCACTTGATTTGCAGTGAGTGAAGAGGGTTTTCTTGGAAGAAAGAAGGGAAAGAGGAAGTCTCTTGGTGAGATGCCAAGACCAAGGGACCTTTGGTGGGATGCTAATATTGGGATCTTTGGTCAGATTCCAATATCAATGCTTGGATCAAGAAAGAATTTGATTCAAGTATGTCTAAGCTAGGTGGAGAAGGAATTCCATATAGAGATCACACAAAATAGAGAGTAGAGGCATCCTTAGGTTGGATTTAGAGGGATTTTGGAGGTGAGTCCCAGAGGGAGTCTGGAGTTTGAATCTAGTGGGTGGTTGGAGCCTGAGACATACAGTAGTGAGCATTCAAAGAAAGGACTCTGGATGGATAGGTATTCACATCAAATATTAACAGAGGTAGTTGGAAATTATTCGATTTCAGAGGGAGCAAAGGCTTCTAGTGCAATGGGAGTGGCTACAATAGAAAAGCACATGATGATATTGGAGACAAATTATGGTGGAGGTACCTGAAGTAACTCCCTCGATAAGAGGGAGTATTAGATTTTGGTAGCTCGAAGGTACTTCTACATTGGAGGCACCCAACATGTAGAAGTGATTGAGCATATTTATCTCTAGTGACTTTATGAAGTGTTTTCATGAAGTGACTTTATAAAGTGATTTTATAAAGTCAATTTGAGCCTTTTAATTTTTAATGTGTAAAAGTGACTTTAAGAAAAGTGGGTCACTTAAGTGATTTAAGTGAAATCAACAAAAGATCAAGTTGTGACCATTGATCTCAAGGGAAGGTGAAGAGTCACTCAATGGATGCCAAGGGTTAGAGGATTTACTCATTAATGAGTAATGAAAGGAACACTAGAGGAGATATGGGACACACCTTGTGAGGAGAGTGAGAGAGGAAGTTGAAGAGACACAATTTCCTAGAGAGTCGAGATAGAGGAAAGAGTAACAAAAAAAGGGAGAGGAACAAATCCAAAGGAGAGGAGATCCCAAGGAGGGAAAGAGGCATGCATCCCAAGAAATATCAACATTAAAATAGGGCCATCTAGCTAGTGTTTGGTACTGAAATTGAGGACACCTTTTTGCTAAATATAGGCATGATTTCGAAGGCACTAGGAGATAGAAATTCGTACAAATAGGTGTAGATGTTAATCACATATATCAAGGGAAGGTGAAGAGTAAGTCAAGGGAGACCATGGGTTATATGATTTACTCATTAATGAGTAATAAAAGGAACACTAGAGGAGATATGTGACACACCTTGTGAGGAGAGTGAGAGAGGAATTTTAAGAGACACAATTTCCTAGAGAGTTGAGCTAGAAGAAAGAGTAGTAGAAAAAGGGAGAGGCACAAATCCCAAGGAGGGAAATAGGTATGCATCCCAAGAAATATCAACATTAAAAGAGGGTTGTATAGCTAGTTTTTGGCACTAAAATCAAGGAAGAATTTCTATCGAAGATAGACATGATTTCCAAGGCACTAGGAGACATAAATTCATACAACTAGGTGTAGCCATTAAGAACATAAATCAAGGACATATTTTCTTCCAGAAGAAGGTCATACAGTATATCCGTACAACATAAATAGTGGAACATATTTTGAGGTAGAAATCAGGTGCATTTTTCTGAGGGTCTTTGGCACAAATTTCAAGGAGGTATGCTGGTTTTGTTTACTAGTTATTGTTGTACATTTTATGCTGATAATGTTGTTGCTGGTAAAAATCAGAATTTTCCTAAGAGCTCAATAAGAAAAATCTCCCCCTGAATGGATTTCCCCTTGTAAGTTTTTCCATGGGCATTTCCCAAAAATTCAATGTGTCAAATGTGGTGAACTTGTTGTTGTTCATTTATATTCCACTACTATATTTTCAGATTGCTTAGTATCTAATATTTATGCACATAGTTACAATAACTGCATGTGGTTCCATTTATTTATTGGTAAATATCTATAAGAGGTTGAAATATTGTGTTTTCTAAGTGTTTGAGATCAATTTTCAACAGGGTATCACAATAGGAGTTTTGAGTTTCAATAGACAAGAGATTTGGCACTTGATTTGCAGTGAGTGCAAAGTGGTTTTTCATGGAAGAAGGAAGGAAAAGAGGAAGTCTCTTGGTGATAAGACAAGAGCAAGGGACCTTTGGTGAGATGCCAAGATTGAGATCTTTGGTGAGATTCCAAGATCAAGGCTTGGATCAAGAAGGAATTTTATTCAAGGAGGTCTCAAATAGGTGGATAAGGACTTTGATATAGAGTTCATGTATAAGAGAGAGTAGAGGCAGCCTCAGGTTGGCTTTAGAGGGAGTTTGTAGCTGAGTTCTAGAGAGAGTTTGGAGTTTGGATCCAGTGGGTGGTTGGATCTTGAGTCAGAAAATAGTGAGGCTTTAGAGAAAGGACATTGGATGGATAGGTATTCAAATCAACGATCAATAGAGGTAGCTGGAGATGCTTTGAATTCAAAGGGAGCATATGATTCTAGTGCAATGGGAGTGGCTACAACAACAAAGGATATGATGAGGTTGGAGATAGATTCTAGTGGAGGTACCAGAAGTACCTCCCTCGCTAAGAGGGAGTGTTATATTTTGATATCTCAGAGGTACTTCTACATTAGAGGTGCCCAACATGTAGAAGTGACCGAACATATTTCTCTATGAAATTTTTTCTTAAAGTGACTTTATAAAGTGATTTTATAAAGTCAAGTTGAGACTTTTAATATTTAATGGGTAAAAGTGAATTTATGAAAAGTGGGTCACTTAAGTGATTTAAGTGAACTCAATGAAAGAATAATTTGTGATCGTTGATCTCAAGGGAAGCTGAAGAGTCACTCAAGGGAGACCAAGGGTTAGAGGAGTTACTCATTAATGATTAATAAAAGGAACACTAGAGGAGAGATGGGACACACCTTGTGAGGAGAGTGAGAGATGAAGTTGAAGAGACACAATTTCCTAGAGAGTCGAGCTAGAGGAAAGAGTAGCAAAAAAAGGGAGAGACATGATTCCCAAGGAGGGAAATAAGAATGCATCCCAAGAAATATCCACATTAAAAGAGGGTCGTATAGCTAGTGTTTGACATTGAAATTGAGGGAACCTTTCTGCTGAAGATAGGCATGATTTACAAGGCGCTAGGAGACAAAAATTCATACAACTAGGTGTAGTTGTTAAGAACATAAATAAAGGACATTTTCTTCTAGAATAAGGTTGTAAAGTACAACCTTACAACATAAATAGTTCTACATATTTCGAGGCATAAATCGAGTGCATTTTTCGAGTGTCTTTGGCACAAACTTAGAGGAGGTATGTTGGTTATGTTTACTAGTTATTGCTATACATTTTATGCTGATAATATTGCTGTTGTGTCAAATTTGTCAAATGTGGTGAATGTGCTATTGTTCATTTATATTATGCTGCTATATTTTTAGATTTCTTAGTCTCTTGTATTTCTTCTCATAGTTATAGTAAATGCATGTGGTTCCATTGATTTATTGGTGAATAACTATAGGAGGTTGAAATCTTATGTTGGCTAAGTGTTTGAGATCGGTTTTCAACATGTTTTTGAGCCCCAATTGTTGATGATGAACTTTCAAAAGATAAACACTAATTTCAAGGAAACAATTTGGTGGTAGAGTTTCATGGTTTAAAAAGTGTCATTGATGGGAATTGGAACACAAAAAATTGAATTTATATACTATATCTTACCTTGTTATCTTTTCAAAAACATACGATTTTCCCCATTTTGATATTATATGACTTAGTTAGAGCTATCACAAGTCTTTGTACCGATTTCAAGGGTGTGGTTTAGGTAGATTTCCTAACAGAGTTTATATGTAGTTGAATTAGTAGTTGGTAGCCTCAAATTATATTTATTATTGGGTTTTTTCAAAGTAGTCATTGATACTTTTCTTACAATACTTTGTTTACCACATTTTGACATTGTATGACTAGATTACAACCTTTACAAAATCAAGCCACTTGTGGGTCCCACTAGCAATGTAGTGTTTTAAGCTACAGGTCCATAACCATGAAAACCATGCATGCAAAAAACCTCCATCCCCATAAACCATAGTGATACATATATGATGGCTTATATATTATAATTACATAGTTAAATCACTCAAAACAAACCAGAATTTTTTAAGTACATTATTCTAAATAGAAATTACACACATAGTCTATTGTAAAGTAAAAAATACATTATGTAACAACCTCTACTAATTTTATTGAAATCAATGATCAATGAAATCAGGCCTTCTTATATTCATAGAATCTATGCATAGGTATTTAGATCACACAACAACACTAACAACCATAGAACATTAAACAATGAGTGCCAAGGGAACATTGCTAAATTACAAATATAATATATATGTTTGAGGCCATAATTATTTAGTTATAAAGAATTTTCATTTCCTTGTGTAACTCAGACATTTTTACAATTAATAAATTACCAATAATTGACTCTTTAGCTTCCAAATACAACCCAAGTGTCGAAGTTTGAATATTCAAAGTCAATTTGGAAAAGTAAGACGTGGAAGAAAATTTGTCCTTTTTTTGTTTTACTTTGTAACTAAATTATTTGGAACCCTTAAACTCATTGTTTTTTTTATGAAATTTGGATCATATATAAAATAATATTTCCTGTACATCATGTAAAAATTTCAGACTCTGATTTCAAGTATTGGCTATGTGCAAGTCACAATATATTAGGATATTACCCTAACCCCTCTTAGTTGGTTATTAGTTAGCATGATATATAGTTTCCATGTATAAAGGTAAATATTAGTTAATAAGTCCTATTAAATAAACATGAACAAGTCAACGTAAGAAAACCTAATAGAAGCTTCTGATTCTAGAAGGATCTTCCTCTAGAATGTTCTTTAAAAGATAGAATTAGTATAAATAAGAGTAGGAGGTATGAGAAATATTGTCTCAAGAAATTATTGTAATAGAGCTCTGCTCTGTTGGAGGTTTCCCCCTCGAAGAGGCAAGTGAACATTTATTTCTTAAATAAAGGTGTTATTTTTGGTATTATTTCTAGTATTTCTCTCTCAATATTTTTCTGTCTCCTTGATAATTGCTAAATATTCAAGTTTCTGCATAATATATTACATCTGGTACCTTAAAAGTGGTATCAGAGCTCTTTCCTGGGCATGCATTGCGAGTTAAATTGTTTTAGGTTAGAGACATATTCTGACGTCTTTAAGCTACAATGATATGTCATTCAATGCATAAATCCATGGTCAAGAAAACATACACACAGGGAATACAAGAGGTTTTTAAGCTCACATTGTTGGACACCCTTGTAACCCCTGTTTGTACCCCTTCGAGTGGTAGCGCATCAAACAACACCTGTATACGAATTGGCCTAGATGTCCTAAAACCCTCAATAGATAAAACGATCAACCACTTGACTTTTATAGTGCCACTAAGAAAAAAACTCAGGAAGATACTCTCTAGTGCCCGCGTAATCAGGTAGTATGCCTAAGGGTACAATCAACCCTTCTTAGTTGATGCCCTGAGATATTGGGTTGAGTACTATTGTTTGACCCTGCATGTATACAGAGATATATAACACAAGGAGAACCCTTTTCCATAGACACCCTACATACCCTAACCAGGGGGAACATACTACACCAGGTACAAATAGGCTTTTCTAGCCACACAACCTTTCCTCCTACATTCTGGTTGTGAATTGACTATACGTTTGTTACTATTAATAATTTGGGAATTCTTATGGTGAAAAAGTGTTCAGATTGGAGTATTTGAGACCTATCCCATTGGATTCCTCCTCTTGTCATAATCGCAGTGATACCTATCATTTTTTACACCTTTTTTTTCCTGTGGTCCTGAACCCCTTCCTGACATCATTATTTGGGACCTATACCATTATATTCCTCTCTTTTTCCTAATTACAGTGGTACCTATTTCAACCTATTCTTGTTCGTGGACCTGGCCCCCCTTCCCGACACCCTCATTTTCCACCTATCCCACCAGAATCCTTATCTTGTGTTGATTGCTATGGTATCATTCTACCTAAGCCTCCACAATGGACACTACCACCCACTCTCATAATCTAGAAGAGTTGGACCCTAAGGTAACCCACATGTCCAAAATTATGGCCAAGTGCATGAAATCCATTGACCAGAACTTTGAAACCCTCACCAAGAACCTGAACACACTCAACCAACAAGTCCATGAACTTGTGCCACACATCAAGGGTAACCACCAATAGTACCATTTTGAGGCTCCTCACTCTTCTCATTATGATAATATGTCATAAAGTTGGATTAGGTTGATGGACAGTTGGTCTGAACTGTTGGTTGTCAATGATGTCATCCCTTGGAGAGTGATATTTTAGATTGATGTAAACCCTTGGAGAGTGATATTATAGATTGATGTCAACCCTTAGTGATTGACGTCAACCCTAGGGTAATTCCAGTAGCTATTTCCGATATCACGAAGGCATGGGTAAGGGACCTGAGTCTGTTTGAGGTATGGAGATCAGTGAATTTACAAGTAAGGATATTTTATATGGATAGTATATGTCATGCCATTTTCAGTGATATGTGGAACGTCACATAACTCCTCATGGTTAGAGAGTTATGGCCATATGAAGTTTGAGAACCCTCATGAGTTATCTAGAAGCTCCTAGAAGGTCAAAGAAGTCAATTATTCCAGAATCTCCTAGAAGAAGTGTACTAGTCAAATTGACGGTAACTAGGAGTTAATCATGGGTATAGTTGTTGCAATAAGAAAAATAAATAAATAAAATTAGCTGTAACAAGAAGTTGTGAGTTTGGTAATTATGGTAAAGTAGTAGTGATGAGTTCATTGAATATTCAAAGTGGTTGACAAAGAAATAAATTTAATAATAAAGTGGTTGCAACAAGAAGTTAGTTAAGGGAAAAGAAGTTATGAATTGACTAATTATAGAAAATTTAGTTGCAACAAGAAGTTGTGAGTAAGATAAATGATTTAAATAATAAAGTAGTCAAAGTGGTTGCAAAGAGAAATTATTTAAATAACAAAGTGGTTGCAACAAGAAGTGGTGAGTTTACTATTTATGGATAAGTCAAAGTGGTTGCAAAAGAAATTAATTAAATAATAAAGTTAGTTGCAACTAGGAGTGGAGAACTTACTATTTGTGGAAAATGGTTAAGTTAAGTGGACAAAGTGGTTAAGTGAAAAAGTGGGTAAGTGGAAAAAGTTGCTAAGTGGACAAAGTGGCTAAGTGGACAAAGGGGTAAAGTTGGTTAGAAGATAAATTGTTGAGGAAGCTACTTGGAGAGTATAAATAAGAGAGAAAGGGTCACATATTAGAACCTATTGAATATCATTGAATAACTATTTTTGTGAAATGTTATTTGTGCAGGTATTATTGATAGAGAAAAAGTGTGGTAGAAAAAGTGTGGCAGAAAATTCGTGGAAGGAAAAGTGCAGCAGAAAAATCATGACAGGAAAAGTGCAGCAGAAAAAGTGAGGCAGAAAAATCGAGGCAGGAAAAGTGCGGTAGGAAAATCGCGGCAAGAAATGTGCGACAAAAAAATCGCGGCAAAAAACGTGCGGCAGACAATCACGGCAGAAAAACTGTGGTAGAAAAGTTGTGGCAAAAAAAACGTGGCAGCAGATTCACGACAACATAATCGTGGCAACAGAATGCTACAAGAAGAAAAATGTATGGTTTTCATATGTGTAGTGTTGAATCTATGAATCTAGTTGAGGGGTTTCCTTGTAAATCTGTTGGATGCCCTCTTGGAAGTTTAGGGCTTGTTGTAGAGTTGATCTAAGGAATATCTACTAAAGTTTAGTATTGGTTCATGTTTGAGGGATTTTGGTTGAGGTATGTTGCTGAAGTTATTGGTATAGATAAAGGCTGTATAAAAGTGAGGTCGTGGGACATGGATGATGTGAGGATTTATTGTATTTGATTTATGGAGAGTGTGGTGCATTGATAGAGGTATCTTGTTGGTTATATTGGTGTATGTTATTAGTATATGTTAGAGGTATATGATTGGGTACATGGATGAGATACATACTTGAAGTACATGGTGATATTGATACATCTTGTTGAGGCATAGTTTGGTTTGTTGTTGATACATCGCTGGTACATGTTGTTGGTTATCTTTGTATAGTGTTGATGTACATGGTTTATGTACATGATTGATGTGCATTGTTGGCACATGGTTTGAGTGATATTCTTGTGATTTTGGGTATGATATATATGTTATTAGATATTATATATTGAGGAGAGTATCGGTACATGTTGTTGGTGTATTTAGTTTTTTTGGTACAGGCAAAGCATAGGTACATGTTGGTTATAGGAAAATGGCACAGGTTGATTACAGGTCAGTTGCACAGATTGTTACAGGTGTACAACGATATATCTCACAGTGATAGTGGTTCCATCATTCTACATATATTTCAGGGTGGTTGGATTGGTCAAGGATAGGTGGTTGTAGCCACCTTCCGGTTGTATCCAAAGAACATAGGGGGTTGTAGCCTCCTTCTGGTTGTAGCCATAGAATTGGGGAGTTGGAGCTTCCCTCAGGTTGTAGCCTGAGAAACTAAGGGGTAAAAGCCTCCTTCCAGCTATAGCTAGAGAATTGGAAGTTGGTGCTTCCTTGAATGTAATTCTTGACATATAAGAAAATCATTCTATGGTTTTCTCCCACATTGGGTTTCCACGTAAATATTGGTGTACTGTGCATTGTGTGGATGTGTTTGTTATTGTTTATTATGCACTATTGAATGTTAATGCTTATTCTACAGTAGATATTGATGATGAACAAATGAACATGGTTTAATAAGTAAAAGAATATACATTGTGGTTTAAAGGATTAATAATTGGTATAATTTCCCATTACTGATTCAACCCCCCCCTCTCAGTAATCCAACATAATACTCATCTTTCCCACTCCCCTTTGGGTTCTCCAATTCCTGGAATAAGGTTCCCAAATTGAGATGCATGCATTTGATGGATTAGACTCGACCAGGTGGGTATCTCAAATGGAACACTACTTCTCTCTCCATGATATTTTGGATGCTGAGACCAAAATCCATGTGGAGGTTCCGTACTTGGATAAAAAATGATGGAAATTGTGGAAATGGCATAATAAATGTTATGCAAGACAACCAACTTGGACCATGTTCACCAAAGCAGTCTTTGCCTATTTTGATATTAAATCTCATTTTCTGGAACAACTCACTAAGATGAAACAAACAGGGTCAGTAGTAGACTTCATCACCACATTTGAACAGTTGTATATCATAAATGAGGGATTATATGATGATTTATATCTTGAATGCTTCATCAATGGCTTAAAGGACGTCATTCAGGCTCATGTTTGCATGGACCATCCGGTTTCTTGGATGCGGGGGTGAAAATTAGCATTGGGGGCTCAGACCGTTCTTCATGCCCAACCCCTTGATTTTTCATTTCCCGACTACCCTTTTCCAATGGATACCCGTACTCTGACCCAAAATTTAAAGGTCCAAAATTTCTCTCTTGAATAAATGGTTGAATGTCAAAAGGAAAGACTTTTCTATTACTATGATGAAGAGTATTCATCGTACCATAAATGTCATGAACAAAAGTTCTTCCAGATTGATGGGTTGGCTTCCACCTCCTCCAAGGACAATCTATCAAGTGAGGCCCCAGAGTTAGAGGACATATAACCAACTTCCCCTATTCCCAATCCAGTCACATATCTTATGGAACTGGAGGAACCTTCCATATCTCTCCATGCCCTCATGGATATTTATGCTCCACAAACATTAAAAATCAAGGGCTACATCAAACATAGGCCAGTCATGGTGTTGATTGACAGTGGTAGTTCCCATAATTTTATTCATCGTAGGGTCACTGAGGATATCAATTTCTTTGTTAAAATTATTTCTAATTTTGAAATTCTCATAGCCAATGGTGGTACAATGAAATGTGGGGGGCGTTGTGAGAATGTCAAACTCCAAATGGACGATTATAACCTAAAAACTCATATTTTTTCCATTGCCATGGGAGGTTGTGATATTTTCTTGGGTGTTGAATGGATTCACACTATGGGACCGATTAATATGTATTATCAGGAGTTATGTATGATATTTACTCAATATTCTCACACCTATACCCTCCAAGGCCTACAAGCTGGCTCCCGCAAAATTATTAGTTCTCACCAGATGGAGAAACTCTTGAAGAAAGGCCCCCATGGTGTGCTAGATCAACTTAATGATACATAGGTAAGTGATCAATCATATCCAGCAGTCCATCAATATGCAACTAGTCTTGGAAAATAACCACATGGTTTTTGAAACACCCACAGACTTACCTTCCTCCAGGGGTGAGCATGATCACATCATTCCTCTCCATCCATGAATTCATCCCCCAATGTACATCCCTACCCGTATCCATTTGATAAAAAAATGAAATAGAAAATAAAATGAAGGAATTACTGGAGGTCGATGTCATTCTTCCAAGTACCAGTCCATATTGATCCCTTATTATGATGGTCTTAAAAAGAGAAGTTTATTAGCACACGTGTCCACATTTTCACATGACTAGTAAATTGACCATTAAGGATACATTTCCCATTCCTGTCATTGATGATCTATTGCATTAAATCCAGGGTGCCCATGTCTTCACAAAATTAGATCTTCCCTCAGGCTATCAACAAATTTGGATGATTGAAGTAGATATTCCAAAGACCGCTTTCCAAACTCATCAAGGCCATTATGAATTCTTAATAATTACTTTTGTACTTCGAAATGATCCATATACCTTCCAAAGTCTCATGAATAAAATATTGAAGACCTACCTTCCAAAGTTTGTTCTGGTCTTATTCGAAAAAATCATCATTTACAACTGCACTTGGAATGCCCATCTACATCATGTGCACAAAGTACTCCAATTGTTACAGGACAATCAATTGTTTGTCAAAAAGGCCAAGTGTTATTTTGGGGCAATCAAGGTTGAATACTTGGGAAATACTTTGGGCCATGAGGGGGTCAGAGTGGACCCAAAAAATATTCAATCTATGTAGGATTGGTTGAGACCCATGGGCTTCAAATTCCTTCGGGGTCTCCTGGGCCTCACAGGACACTATAGGAATTTTTCAACCATTATGGAAAAATGTCTCAGCCATTGGAGAACCTTCTTAAGAAGAATGCATTTCATTGGACACTAACAACAGATCAAGATTTCACAGATTTAAACCAGGCCATATGAAAAACCCCTGTCTTAGCCACCCATAATTTCAACAAAACGTTTTTTATGGAATCTGATGCTTCATGAATTGGTATTGGTGTAGTTCTAACATAAGAAGGTAGACCTATTTATTTCACTTTCCAAGCTTTTAGTGGCCAAAATTTGGGAAAATCGACAGATGAAAAGGAAATCATGTCCATTCTCCATGTTGTGCACACCTGGAGACCATATCTATTGGGCCACCATTTTCAGATCAAAATAGATCACCAAAGTATGAAGTATTTCCTAGAACAGAGGTTATCCTCCCTAGAAAAGAATAAGTGGTAGACCAAAATGCTAGGCTATGATTATGAGATCATATATAAAAAAGGAAAAGACAATGTAGTGGAATATGATTTGTAAAGACAATATGAGGATTAAGATTCCCTCTCTGCATTATCATTACCATTTCCTAATTTAATTGAGTAAGTTCAACAAGAGAGGCTCACCCACCCAACTATATCCTAGGTAATTCAACACCTTCAGGAGGACCCTAACATTCCCATCGACAACACCTGGCAAGACCATATCCTCTGATATAAGGAGCACTTGGTTCTATTTCCGAATTCAACACTCAAGCCCAAGATCTTAAATTTGTTTCATCCATGTGCCATCGTTGGTCACTCAGGATTCCAAAAGGCATTTGCTAGTACTGCTCTCCGTTATTGTTTCTAGGAAGGAATGAATAAGGACATCCTTACCTTTGTCACAAAATGTGATACTTTCCAACATAATAAAGGTGAAACTATCAATACCCCAGTAGCTCTCCATCCATTACCCATTCCATCTGCTATTTGGAATGAAATCTCCTTGGACTTTATTGTGGGCCTTCCAAAAGTGGGAAACAAGAAAATCATCATGGTCGTGGTATATCGCCTCTCAAAGTATGCGCATTTTTGTGCCTTACCAAACCCTTTTTATGCCCACTATGGTAGCACAATTTTTCATTGATCATATTTTGAAATTGAATGGCATGCCAACATCCATTGTGTCCAATGGTGACCCAAATTTCACCAACACAATTTGGAAATAATTTTTTAAATTACAGGGAACATAGTTGAACATGAGCATAACATACCACTTGTAGATGAATGGACAAATATAAGTTGTCAATAAATGTTTGGAAACCTACTTTCATTGTTTTTCCTTCGATAAAAAAAATCATTGGGTGCGATGGTTACCCTCAGAAAAATGGTGGTACAACAATTCCTATCATACAACAACAAAAATGATACCATATGAAATGGTGTATGGAAAAAAACCACCTACAATAACTTCATATCTTCTAGGAACATCAAAGGTCCAGGATATTGATAAGTTGTTGCAAGGTCGAGCAACTATCCTCGTGGATTTGAACGATAACTTGCACATGGCCCAAAATCCTATGAATCAACAATATGACCAACAACATCCTGAATAGGTTTTCCAAGAATGTGATCATGTGTTTCTCCAAGTATAACCTTACAAGAAAACCTCCCTCAAATCCCATGGCCACCACAATTTGGAACCCAAATTTTATCGCCCCTATCAGATTATCAAACGTATTGGTTCAGTTGCCTACAAACTCACTTTTCCATCTGCCTCCAAAATACATTCGGTGTTCTATGTTTCCTATTTGAAGAAAATGGTGGGTCATAATTGAAGGGTTCAAACCATCCTTCCTGAATTAGATGAAGAAGACTCCATTTGGTTGTAACCATAATCCATCCTCATGTCAGGAAATGTAGGAAACTTCCACACTAATCCTATCAGAAGAGAAGAAGTATTTAATCAAGAAATCAAATGACACAAGAAATCACATAGTACACCAAGATTTTACCTTGGAAACCCTTAACTGGGAAAACCAACATTCCTTCGAGCATTCTTATCTCTTGTTGTCTTATTCAATAAAAATAAAGGGTTACATGTCTAAACTAGGTCCCCACCTAAGACACAATAGACATCATACCCTCTTGCACAGGAAAGAACAACCCTGTAGCCAATTCGACTTACATATGCATGACTAGCAACCTAAACTTACACATGCATTAAATGAAAAAAATTCTTTCTATGATTACATTACAACAACAACAACAACAACATACTTTGCGACCTTACAACATGCCTCTTTATATAATTTATAACAAGAAAACTTCTAAAGATTGGCGCAAAAAAAATGGTTACAGATCCATGCATATAATTTTCTACAAATCTTGCAAATCCCAGTATTCTGTTACAGTCGACTCCAAGTCGAGTTTACCAGTCGACCTACATTTTGTCTCTAGTCAGTCATCTCATGCCCACAATTTGACCTATTTTAGGTTGAATTTCCATCGATATCTTCGACTTCGACTTTACCCAATCGACTTCCTCAACCTTCGATTTGATGTCCATCTACCTCGACTTCGAATTTATCTGGTCAAATTCCTCAACCTTCGAATTTCTATCGATCTACCTCTACCTTCAACCGTCAGTCGATTTACCTCGACTATACTTTCACTGCAAAGAATATAACAACCCAACATTCTCCCACTTATTTTCTTCTTTTCTGAAATAGGATATTCCTGAACTTTTGTTCACCAACCTAGGGAAGCAATGCCCATTTCCTCTGTTGTTCCTGAGATTAAACTTACGGCTCAAAGAGTAATGTGAGGCATCAAGAATGTTTAAAGAGAATGTTTTAAAAGAGTGTTTTTCTACCTTTAGTTATATAAGAAATGATCCTTAAATGAAATTAATAATAGGACAATGCAGAGGCCGTATTTCATTGTCTGAGTCACAATTGTAATATCAAATGGTGTGAGGGAAACATACAAAACCATTAAACAAAGCTAGGCTTCAATGGTAGATGATTCTTGCCTTGTTTACAGTAGAAGAAAAGTAAATAGCGCACCCTTGAACATGATATGAGATGAAGTAATTCAAACAACTTGCAGGTCTTGCATTACTTATAGTAAATATAGAGTAAAAATTACTTAATGAATTGCTAATATAATGTGATTATAGTAGTTGTGATACTAAATTGCAGTTAATCACTTATCAAGGAATTACATAGGGAAATTTAGAGATATGGAAATACAAAAGAAACACACAACTCAAACTAAACGAAAATTAGAATCTATGTATGCACTTGTATTAATACTAAAAAATGAGAGTTTTCTCTATTACATCCGACAAGAAGAAACCTTGAATAGATCTTGAATATATGCATTTATACAAAAATTGTCACAACTCAAAATGGTTGGACTTCTTACAATAAAAATAGCATATATTTGAATAAGACAACTGTATGAAAATCTGATGAGCTATGTTGGCGTTCTCATATGTCTCTTCATTTTCTTGGAAAAAATGCCTCTTTTCTTTAGTATTTTGGGCTGGACACAATTGTCATCCGACCTCCTTAATAATTAGGCATAATGTCCTGGCCATTTTTATATGTTTCTGTCTCTCCCTCCATATATGTTCAACAATGCAATGAGACACTGTCGGGATTAGGGAGGAATGACAATTGGATGAGTAACACTACATGTCTCATCAAGGAATGTATAACGGGCATAATAAAATGTAACCGTTCGTGGGAAGGATGACAATGGAGCAGGTGTATGATGATGAATTAGGGATAAGTGAAGATTATAATGTGAATGAATTGGATAAGTGGTTGTAGGAAGGTAAAAGGTAGGGAGGGTAAAAATAAAGGAAACTATGCATGTTTCCTTATCTTTTTCCAGCTGTGCTTGCTTTCCCATGTTCAATAAATTGGTTGCATCTATTCAATAATTCCACTACGAACTTTGAGGGCTCAATTGTTTCATTTACCTCAAAAGTGAATAATATCCTCTCTACCTAAGGCAACTTTTCTTGGATCCTTTTTATTTCCTGAGCTATGGCTTGGAGATGTGATCTTGGACTTACTAGCCATTTATTTATCTTAAGAAGATCAATTTGGCTCGTTTCCTGAATGGTTGTTAGAGTTTCTTCCTTGCTCTTTCTGAAATTCTATTGGTTCATTTCAATATCAATTTTCCCCAAGGCTTCCAACATATCACTTCCTTCAAAATAAATTATCTTCTTATATAATGATGACAACGCTTCCAGGAAAGCATCCTTTACCTCCCTGTCTAATCTTTTTCTTTCTGCCAAATTTGTTTCCAAGACCTTTTGGGCCATATCACCTCGTAATTGTTCGGAAGGAGAGAGAAGAGGAAAATCAGAAACATTATCTTTGTGCACCAATATGATAGCTTCTTGAAACCTAGCCTAGGATGAGCGAGCTTCTCTTTCCTTGACATAGATGTCTTTCAGAGAAAGGTATATTCCCTGGTAGCACTTTTGTATAACATCTACCTTCAGAAAAAGATCTTGCTGGGCAATTTCCATATTTTCATTTATTTGCCGTGCTTGAGTTTGGAAGGCCAAGATATCTATTGAGGTACCTTCGGTTAGGTCCAATCTAGATTGCAATTTTTTTATCAATTCATCGTGCGAAGTGACCAATTCTTGGTTGGTTTGTGAACTCTAATAGAGCTCTTCAAGGTTGGCATGAAGCTATTGGATTTGTTGTTGATCATGAGATCCGATTTTCTCGAAGTCTCGACTCATTTTGTTCCTTATAATTTATTCCATGGCCTATATTTGAATTTGCAAGTTCTCGAACAATAGCTACTTCTATCGCATTTGTTTGACCAAATTGTCCACCGACCATTGATTGGCCGTGGGAAAAACACCTAACGAACCTACAATTTCTTTTGTGAATTCTGGAGCATCTCAATTATTTCCATTGTACACCATTCACTGCCTTTTAATTATCACTCCACATTTCTGGTGTGATTCCCTTTTCACAATGACATTCTGTGTTCTACTAAAAAATAAATCTGAAGGAGGCATCTCTTCAGGTGAGATGGGGGTCAGATCATTTACAAAAACAATTTCAAAATTAGGATTTTTGAGGCTGTATTGCAGAGGTGTCAATGATGTAATGGGAGTACCAATATTCATAGATTGATGTTGCTTTGTTGTATTTGAGGTGCCAACAGGGGTGGTTTGTGACGAAGGAGGCATCATTTTTCCTTGTTTTAGGAAGGATTGGAGTTGAGCCTTTGCCTGGGGGCTTAGCTGGTCTGACAACGATGCTTCTAATTTCTGTGTCAATACCTCCGAGCTCTTCAGATTTTTCTCAAATTTGTGTTGACCAAAGTGACTCGATTAAGAACCTGTAGTCTTGTCTTCCTATGAAGGGGGAGTGGCTATTTTCTCTCCTTGTAGTACCTTGGGTAGGATATTCCACCCTTGCTTTTGACAACTGACAAAACTAGCTTTTTGATCTAGGGGAAGGCTTTGGAATCTATCCTGTACCTCCTCGTAAGACCTAAATCCCCTGAATATTTCATCATAGAAGGATTTTTCGTGCACATATATTTTCATGTTGAACTAGGCTAGGTGGTTTTCCATAATCCTACGTGGATCGTGTATTTTGAAATCGATGTCATTTGACATCTTCCAGAGCTGCAACCTCCACTTTGTAATGACCAAAATCTAGTAATGAAAACATGCCAATATGAATGGGGAAAGTTGACCATACCTTTTTCTGTGTTGCCTTCATCTCTTTGTTGATGCCTCATGTTACTGTCTGGTAGGCCACTTCTCTGCATACTAGTCGGTCCGGTAAGAATCGTGGGAGATCATGGAGAGGAATTGAGCACCCAAAAACTCTGATATAGGATAAGTTCTCCTTAATAAAACTATCTTCTAGCTTACCTAGATTCCTCATAATCCTGTCTGAAATTCGAGGAGGTGGGTGGAAATCCAAGGATATATGAACAGGAACCACCACAATGTGATAGATTTCATAAAATAAATATTTAGATTTTTCTTCCCATAGCTTGGAATGATAGAAATGAATGGGATCGACAATGCCCAGGGTACAAATCCAATTAATCAATGGGAAAGGTGTCATGAAATAGATGGCGTCCATGATATATGATGACATGTAAAAGGGGGTGGGATGACCTTTTGAAATTGTTGTTTTATATTCTGCAATATCTTTGGCCAATTTATCAGGAAACATTTTGTCCCAACTGAAATTGAAACCCTCTGCTACCTCGTGCATGATGGATACCCATTCCACTGAGAAGTGCATAGGACTTTTCTTCCCAAACAATCGACATAACATCATGGCTACATACACCATATGAGCATCCAAATAAGTTGTGGCATATAATCCATGAGCATCGGTTATGGATCTCTCTGGGTGCCCCCACCAAGAATTGATTATATCAGGACAGTTCCTGTCATACTGGACGCACTCCTTTTGCTCGAACTCTAGAATGAATGCAACATTGAATCTATATATAGGATTAGGCTATAGTTTATACATTACTTGCATATTTTCTGGTCGGAAAGAGGCGATAATGACCTTCTGATGGTTGACAATGCTCTTGGTTTGGATTTCAACGTGCTCCAAGGCCCAACTTATCATTTCGTTGTAAGGCATGAATCTCGACCGTTCTACTATTTTGTGCAATTCTGACTGCGCTATATGTCTGATTTTAATTGTATAAGTGTCACCCTCTTCTTCGACAGAGTCCTCAATATAGTTGATGATTTCACGCTCTAGAATATCGAACACCCGCCTCCAATATTTGACAATGTCTGTGGCTCATGGCATGGTGTCCGATAGAACATCCACATTTGGGTTTGAATCCTTGCCCGCGGCATCAGGATTTTTCGTCATTTTTCATGGAGCCATAATTCTAAGGAGACATAGTGAAATCACCTATTGCAGAGAAAATTCGTGAGTCTTTCAAACATATAAATCTTGCTAATTGCAGAAGGTGAAAATGAATTCAAAATCAGAGTGCTTTTATTCAAAACAGAGTTATCGCTTTTCGTATAACTTCACTGACAAAAAAATTATTAACGTTTGATGGGAAAGTCTACCTGGAAATCCACAATATGTGTTTGAATCATTATCCTTAAATAGTCATAAATTCCATCAACACTTCGATGGTTCGTGTTCGGGAGTTTTCAATGTGACAGAGTGAGAACCTTCTGAATCCCGAATCCGCAAAAAGATTAACCTTTGAATAATCGCTTGTAAAACTTTAAATAATCATGTTTAAGATGTTGCATTAACTTCAAGTGTTTCGGGAGTTCATACTTTGGGGACTTTAAATGTATCTCGAGAGGGACCTCCCGAAACCCAAAATGTGAAGCAGTTAATTATCAGGTAATTTATTTTAAGTCCTAATTAACTGCAATTAACTTGGAGTATTTCGGGAGTTTGGGCTTCAAAAATTTTAGAATATCATCCAAGGGAAACATCCGAAACCTGAACTACGAAGTCATTGATTATATTTTGATTATGTTTAACTTATTTATTTAACGTTTATTATTTCGACATTTTGATATTTCGGTGATTCATGAATTTATTCTTCGTTAAAATCCCGAAGGATCATCTCCCGTGGTAACATGTCATAGAATAGGTCATTCTGATGTGTTGTGGAAATGGATGTGCCACGTGTCAACTTGGGAAAGACTTAGAAGGTACACATGTCCTATGACTTGTTCCTTTAAAAAGGTATAGGAAAAGAAACAAGCTTACACTTTCGGGTTTTGAAGCTTCAGGGTTTTTATTGTTAAGAATTATTGCAACATCCTAAGTGTGGACCTTTGAAATGACTGTTATAGATTTACCTCTTTAAAATTTAGGCGGCTCCAAAACTTCGGAGGTATTAGGTTCGTTGGATCAAAAGGAAAAACTTGTCAATGACGAAGATCGTGCGCACATTATTATTTACCAACCAACAAAGGAATTTGATTTGAAATTAAAATGTCATTTACCAATTCTCTGTTTTCTTCGGGTAGAATTATATTTTCATGAGGTGAAAAGTATAAGCCTCAAAAGTTCAGAATTGTATGTGTTCCAACAACCTCTCTGCACCAAGAGAACTTCACAGCACTCACAGACTTGGTCAACGAGTCTATTATGTTTTCCAACGTGTTGACTTTCTCTAGTAGCACCTTGTTACTTTCCACCATATCTCTTATGAAATGGTATTGTACATCAATGTGCTTAGTATTTGAATGATGAACAGGGTTCTTTTACAAAAATATTGCACTTTTACTATCGTAACTTACCTTCATATCTCTCTGCTCAAATCCGATTCCTGAAAAAAACCTTTGAATCCATACCGCTTCTTTGCTTCCATGAGTGGTCGCCATGTATTCATCTCATGTAGTTGAAAAGGCTACAATTTCCTGTCTCTTACTCATCTAGCTTATTTCTCTACCAAACATCTTGAAGACATATCTGCTGCTTGACCTTCGTCGATCTAGATATCTATCCCAGTTGGTGTCAAAAAATCCATGTACATATAATTTACCATTTCCTTGGTATCATATAACATAGTCCTTCATGGCACACAAATACTTGAATACTCTCTTGAAAGTTGTCCAGTTTTCCTTTCTAGATGTCAACATGTACCTGCTCAACACTCCCACTCCATGGGCAATGTTTGGTCGCGTGCATACCATTGCATACATTAGACTACCAACCACACTTGCATAGGGAACACATGTCATGTCCTCTATTTATTCGTGTATCTTTGGACACTATTCAATAGTAATCCTTGCTCCCAAAGGAATTGGCACCTTCACCAGTTTGCAATCATGCATATTGAATCGTTTCATAACTATTTCAATATACTTCATTTGATTAAAGCATAGATTTCTAGTGGCTCGATCTCTCTTAATCTCCATTCCCAGAATGAACTTAGCTGCATTGAGATCCTTCATGTCGAACATGGAGGATAGATAATTCTTCACCTCCTTTATTTCATCCATGTTTTTTCCAATCAACAACATGCCATCGACATAAAAAGCTACATATATGAAACTCCCACCTTCTTCCTTGGAATATATGTAGTGGTCAACTTTGCTTCTCACAAATCCAAAACTAAGTATTTATGTGTCAAAATTATGGTACCACATCCTTGGTGATTGCTTTAGAACATAAAGGGATCTTTTGATTTTTCACACAAACTCTTTCTTTCCCTTTACTACAAATCCTTTAGGCTGTTTCATTTAGATTTCTTCTTCGAGGTCCCCATTTTGATCCAGATTATTTTTGGCACGAAATGAGAGCAGAGATACAATAAAGAAATGCACAGAGATATCACGTATATCCAATAATATAACATAAATATATCAAATATGCAACCATAAACACAGAGATACAGTAATACATGATTTCTATTAATGAAAGAAATGTATAGAGATTGTAAAAATACAGAGTGAAAGATTCGCTAGAATGGTGGTAGCTTATCTCTGAGAAGACATGTGACGACTAATCGCATTCGCAAGAACATGGTTACAATGAGTCTCTGAAGGCCTTTTTACAATAAATAGGAATTCAAAAAACCCTATACATCCAAAAACCTAACCCTAGGAGATGAAGCGCCAAAATTCATGTGGACCCCATTTAGGTAAGTGAGTACATCAACTTCCCGTGGTCGTAACTTTTGTATATGATCTATGTTTTAGGCATGTGATAGATCGTTGGAAAGGTATTGTTGAGGAGATTCATTTTGGGGGTTAAATCATGCCTTTGGATATCATTGAGGACCTCTATCTCGAAAAACCTTCATTTGGGCCCTCAAAATGGCACCAGAAGTTAAAAACTACTAAAAATAGTAAATTGCCAAAATTGCCAAAAAACTATTTTGAGCCAGTCGGAAAAAGTGGGTGGCCACCGATATCCACTTGGATCACTTGTACAAATTTTTTCTTCATGTCCATATGTTCTATCTCCATATCAAATGTTGCGATGAGAGACATTAGCACTCTAATGGAATTTAGTTTTGCAACAGTGGAAAAAATCTCACTGAAGTTGACTCCCTCTACTTGGGAATATCCTTTCACTACCAATCGAGATTTGAACTTGTCGAATTGTGTTGTTAAATTCATCTTCTTCTTGAATACCTGCTTGCTACTGACGAGATTTATTTCACTAGGTAACTTGAATAAATCCCATGTCTCATTCTTGTACAAGGATTCCATCTCTTTGACTATGGTTCCATTCCAGAGTTTACCCTTTATCGAGTCGATTGCCTCACCAACTGATTTGGGATCATCTTCGATGGAAGTTAATACAAATGTGAAACAGAAGTCGAGAGGAATATACCTTTCGACTGGTTTTATTAATCTTTCTGACCTCATCACCATAGTCGCTTCTTCCACCTCTACCTTAGATTCAATTGACTCATCTGAATCATCTTCTTTGTTCCTTAGTTCAAACCAAAATATATCAGGATTATTCTTAGTTTGAACAACTTCCTCAGGCTCTTACTTACCTTTGACTTCTCTAAAGACCACATCTTGACAATCGATTGTTCTCCTTGATTCAAGATCCTAGAGCTTATATCCTTTCATCCCTTCTTTGTATCTGATGAAAATACATTCGAATTCCTTCTTGTCCATATTGCTCCTCTTTTCCTTGGGAACATGCACAAATGCATCATAGCCAAATAGTTTGAGATGTTCCATCAACAAATTCTTACCAAACCATACCTCATTTGGAGTCATGTCAACTAGCACTGACGAAGCAGACATATTCAATAGATATATTGCAGTCTCGACTACCTCTGCCTAGAATTCTTTTGCGAGCCCAATACCATTGAGCATTCTCCTTGCCTTGTCCATCAACGTTCTGTTCATTATCTCGACAAATCCATTTTAATGTAGGGTATATGGTGTGGTATTTTGGTGTGTTATGCCACACTACTTACAAAATTGATCATATTCCTTTCCACAGAATTCACCACCATTGTCAGTTCTCAGTACTTTAATCCTCTTCTTTGTATGGTTTTCCACAAGAGATTTAAACTCCTTAAATCTTTCAAAAACCTATGATTTCTTCCTCAAGAAATATATCCATGTCTTCCTGGAAAAATAATCTATGAAGGAGACATAATACAGGGATACACCAAGTGAAGGCACTATAACTAGGTCAAACACATCACTATGGACCAATTCTAGAATCCCATTTTCCCTTGTCGCTCCAAATGAAAACCTCAACCGAATTTTCTTTCCATATATGAAATGTTCACAAAAGTTGACTTCTAAACCACATTCAGGAAAAGCTTCGATCATACCTTTTATTTGCATAGATCAAAGTCATTTTTCTCCAATGTGTCCCATCCTCTCGTGCCATAAACTGGTTGGGTCGAGTTCATCATGTCTTATCGAGTCGTTTTGAACCGACTTGGCTCAATTTGAGTTGAGTTGTGTAGAAATAGAGTCAAGTCGAGTCGCAGTCGAGTCAATTTTAGGAGAAACGATGTCGTTTCATCCATTTGAGTCGACATTCCCTAACATCTTGTAGAGGGTACCAATCCAAACTCCTTTCATTAAGACCATCAAACCTTTGACCATATTCCACGAATCCTTTTGAATCAAAGTATGCACACCTACATCACTCATATTACTAACATATATCAGGTTTCTTTCCAAACCTAGAATTCATAACACACCAGGAAGGGTTATTTTCCTCCCATCCTGTAGTGTCAGTTGGAATATTGCTTGTCCAACAATTCTTGTGGTCAAATCATACCACAAGAACACATCACCCCCATCGTATTTTTCATATTCACATAAACATTATTTATGCACTGTCATATGATAGGATGCTCCTGAGTTGATCAAAAAAACATCTTGATTTGACTGTGTACTGGTCGACGCAAGGTACACATCACCTCCCTTGTCCGAGGCCATCTTTCTTTTATTCGACTGCTTCTCATTGGATCTGGCACTGACTTCTGTTTCCTTGGACTTACAATCCTTTTTATAATTCCCATATTTACCACATTTCCACCATCTTCACGTCAACTGAACCAAGGATTTAAATCTACCCTTCGACTTTAATTTTCTACTAGAGAATCTTCCTTTATCACTATCTACCAGTTGACCTCTCACTACTAGAGAATCTTTGGTTGATCCTTCCATGTTCTTCCTTCTAATTTCTTTCGACAACAGAGAAGAAACAATGTCCTCTAGTGCTAGTGTGGTTGTATTACTCCCAATAGCCATGACTAAGCTATCCTAGGAGTCTGGAAAAGAACATAATAGGCTGATACACTTCTCCTCATAAATGATATTTATATACATAGACAATAACTGACTTAACATGGTATTAAACACATTTAAATTATTAGTCACTAAATTTCCATCACTCATCCTTAGAAGATATAGTTTCTTTCTGAGAAACAACTTATTTACGAGAGATTTTGACTAGTATAAGCTTCCCATCTTGTCCCATAGTTTCTTTATTGAATCTTCACTTGATACATTCAATAACACCGAATATGCAAGACAAAGCTGAATCATACTTCTTTCTCTTATTTCAAGCTTCTCCCATTGTCGGCTAGGTACTTGGAAAAACCATTTTCCATTATTCTCAATCAACAAGAAGATCTTCTATTTTAAGCTTCCAAAGCTCAAAATTTTGGCCATTGAATTTTTCTATCTCTATTTTGGAATATCTTTCCATTCTTTATGATGATCTTAAACACAATTTATGACTTATGAGTCTTACTATACCTAGGGTTTAGTTCTTAGATTCAAGATTTGAAGATCAAGATCTGATATACTAGCCAAAGCATAACACCTCTATGATACCTCACTTATTAGGGAAGACCTAATATTTGATACCACATGTTAGAAAATGCAGGACACATCCACACTAATCCTGGTAGAAGAGAAGAATAAATTAGTCAAGAAAGAAAATGACACAAGCAATCACACAGCACATTGATATTTTACCCTAGAAACCCTTAAATGGGGAAACCAACATTTCTTTGAGCGTTCTTATCTCTTTTTGTCTTATTCAATTAGAATATAAATTGTGTATTATTGTATCTATGTGTTTATGGTTATATCTTTGATATATCTTTTTTATATTACTAATGCATCTTTGTACATCTCTTTATTATATCTCCTCTCTCATTTCATGCCAAAAATAATTTATATCAGTGGTATCAGAGCATGTTTCTCTTGATCGTTTTTCAGTGCATGCATGTCCCCGATGAGGTTCGAGTATATAAATTTGGGTCTCGAGCTTGTCTCTCTTGAGGATTATATTAATCCGTTGCTTGATCAATCTCTCATGTGACAGAGGGACAAAATTATGGAGAATGTTTCCCACATCCTTCAACAACTTCCAATAATAACAGGAACATCTTCATCAAGAAACCACTTTGGAGGCACCTCTCCTTTCAAGGTACAAGTTAATTTCTATATTCCCATATTCAAAGGTCAGATAGATGCGGATGCCCTTCAAAAATGGTTAAATATACTATAATTTAATTTATCCGTTCACAATTTTTATGACAGGGAAAAGATCACCTTCGCACTCCTTAAGGATCTCCCCCATGTCAAAAATTGGTGGGAAACTTATTAGGAGAAAATTTCCACAAAGGAGTCTATAATATATGGGGTCAAACCCATTTGGGATTTATTTGTGTATTTGGTCAAGGAAAAATATTACCCTGTTGGTATCTATGACGACCAATACATGAAATGGACTACACTGTGGCAAGAGAGGGGCCAAACAGTGGTAGAGTTCACAAATACTTTCCATACCTTGCACACCAAGTTGGGTATCAAATACTCTGAGCGACACATGGTTCTGAAATATGGTGGGGATCTGGATAGGTACATCCAAATAAAAATGGATTTCCTGGACATCTCATGACTGAGAACTACCTATCAATATGTTGTCAAAATAGAGCAGAAATTTAGGCACCATAACAAATGAGATTTTGGGTGTGAAATCTGCAACAACCAAAGTATGGTAGATATGGCCCTAACAACCAACCTCCATAAAACCAATACAAGCCACATGAAAAGAAGGGTAATAGAAAGACGAAGAAGGACATTGGAAAGTGGTAATATTTCCACAAAATCCCTAACACAACACTAATTAATGTCGCTCGAAACAACCATTGGTGTTTGATATCAAAGAAAAGGAGTCGAACCCTAATTCATAATATGATTAAGAAAATAATGGGAGAATATAGATCATTGACGTAAACCCCACTACTACTATCGCGACTACAATAATTCAAGAAGAAGAACCACCAGATCTTGAAGACGGGGAGCACCTTTTTCATTCATAGATGTAGGTGAAGGATAACACATCGCATTTTATTATTGACAGTGGAATCCAAAATAATCTCATCTGAACAGAGGTCGTCAAATAGTTGGGATTGTCGACAACACCACACCCACAACCATACAATATCGGGTATCTTCGCCAAGGACAAGGTCCCTATGTCAACCAACAATGCCGATTTTCATATGGAGTCCAACCCTTCAAGGATGAAGTATTATGTGATGTTTCCTCGTTGGATGTCTGTGATGTTCTTTTGGGCCATCCATATATGTGGGAGTGCTATGCTATTTATGAGTCTCGACCCCGTAGTGTCCTTGTTACTCTGGGGGGTCATCTCTACAGGATACTAGAGGTAGTTTTGACTAGTGTCCCACCAAAATAGTTTCGCAAGTTAATATATCATACTGCAAAATTCAGACTCTTCACAATCTGTTCAAGAGATGAATAGAAGAACATTGCAACCACTGCAACCTTGGCCTAAGAACTTTCTTTCCAATAGAAGAAGATTGAAAAAGAGAAAGAATATATTGTTTCTTCACCTGTAATGGTACCTACACAGTTCCTAGTCAAGCCAACATATATTAGGTTGGTTGAGAAGATTCAACCCCACCAACAACAGGTTCATGACAGTCTTCAACAAGCTAAGTAGTGCAACTTCTCCAATAAGGAAACCAGCTCACCAAGATTCAGATTCAACAAACGTTTTCTCCTCTCCCCCGGGAACTCAACTCAATGGATACCATTGCTTCCTAAGGAGGGAGGGTTGACCCATGTGGATATTGGTGACCACCCACTTATTCCAACTGGCTCAAAACCATTTTATGGAAACTTACTATTTTTAGTAGTTTTTCGAGTCCCAAACTTCCGGGGCCATTTTGAGGGCAGAAAATATGTTTTTTCACGATAAGGAACCTAAATGATGGTCAAGGTCTCTGATTGAGCACCTAAAATGGATCTCTTCATTGATACATTTCCAACGATCTATCGTGCACCCTAAGTGGAGATCGAATGCCAAAGTTACTCCCCCGAGAATTTGATACACCAAACTACACAAAACGAGGTCCACAAAACTGTTGGGTTTTCATCTTTCGGGGTTATGGTTTTGGATTTTATTTATGTTAAAAAGGCATTTGGAGCCTCATTGTAACATCCATATTCTTGCGAATGTGAGTAGCAGTCACATATCTTCTCAGAGATAAGCTCCAACCATTCTAACGAGTCTTTCACTTTGTATTTCTACATTTTTGTACATTTCACTAATTAATAGAAGTTGTGTATTACTATATCTCTGTGTTTATGGTTATATCTTTGATATATACCTTTTTTATATTATTGATGCATCTCTGTACATATATTTATTATATATTCTCTCTCATTTCATGCCAAAAATATTCCAGATCAGTGGTATCAGAGTATGGTTCGCTTGATCATTTTTCAGTGCATGTCCCCAATGAGGTTTGAGTATATCAAGGTGGGTCTTGAGCTTGTCTCTATTGAGGAAAATCGGTCTTGCATTCCCAAGAAACTCTCCATGGTAGAAGAAAATAACAAATGACAGATCATATGATTCTATTAATTTGTTACTTGAGCAAGCTCTCATGTGATAGATGGACGAAATGATGGAGACTTTTTTGCACATCCTTCAATGATTTTCGATAAAAATAGGCACATATTCATCAAGTGGCCACATTGGAGGCACATATCCTTTCAAGGTAAAATTTAATTTTGATATTCCTGTATTTGAAAGTCAGATAGATGTGGATGCCCTCGAAAAACATTTAAATCTGCCAGAAGGTTATTTCTTTGTTCACAATTTTTCCAACAGGGAAAAGATCACCTTCACACTGCTTAAGGCTCTCCCCCATGTCAAACATTATTGGGAAACTTACTGGGAGAAAATTTCCACAGAGGAGTCTCAAATATATGGGGCCAAACCCACTTGGGATTGTTTTTGTGTATGCGGTCAAGGAACAATATTACCCTATTGGTAACTATGATGACCAATACATGAGATGGACCAAAATGTGACAAGAGAGGGGCCAAACAGTGACAGAGTTCAAAAATAATTTCCATACATTGTGCACCAATCTAGTTATCAAAGTCTTCGAGCAACATATGGTTCTGAAATACCACGGGGATATGGATAGCGAAAACAAAACTGAAATGGATTTCCTAGACATCTCATCATTGGGAACTACCTATCGATATGCTATCAAAATTAAGAATAAATTTAGGCACCAGAACAAATGAGAATTCAAGACTGCAAATCTGCAACAACCAAAGTATGGTAAAGATGACCCTAACAACCAGCCTCCAGAAAAACATTCCAAACCATAGTAAAGGAAGGCTAATGGAAATATGAAGGACACTGGAAAGTGGTGTGATTCCCGAAAAATCCCCTGGAACAACATTAATAAATTTCACTCAAAAAAAAATCATTGGTGGTCGAGATAAAATAAAAGGATTCGAATCTTGATTCATAAAATAATGGGAGAAGATAGATCATCGACGCAGACCAAAATGCTACTGTCGTGACCACAACAATTCAACCAGAATAACTAGCAGACCTTGAATATGGGGAGATCCTTTTTCATTCATAGATGTGGGTGAAGGGGACCCTGTTGTACTTTATTGTTGATTGTGGAAGCCAAAAGAACCTCATCTCAGTAGAGGACATCAAAACAGTTGGGATTGTCAGCAACTCCACACCCACAACCATACAACATCTAGTGGCTTATCCAGGGGAGAGATCTATGTGTCAGTAAAAAATGTCAATTTTCATATGACATAAATACCTTCAAGTATGAGGTATTATATGATCTTTCCCCATTGGATGTCTATGATGTTCTTTTGGGCCAACCATATATGTGGAAGTGTCATGTTATTTATGAATCTCAACCCAGTAGTTTCATTGTTACTCTAGGGGTTAATCTCTACAGAATACCATAGGTATTTCCAACTATTGTCCCACCAAAACAGTTCCATAAGGTAATATCTCATACTGCAAAATTCAGCCTCTTCACAATCTTTTCAAGATATGAACATAAGAAAACTTCAACCATTGCAGCCTTGGCCCAAGAACTTTATTTCCAATAGAAGCATATTGAAGAAGAGAAAGAAGATATTGTTTCTTCACCTACAATGGTACCTACAAATTTCCCAATCAAGACAAGATACGATAGGTTGGTTGAGCAGATTCAACCTTTCAAGCAACAGGTTCATGACAGTCTTCAACAATCTAAGCAGCGCAAGGGAAGTAGCTCACCAAGATTCAGATTCAACAAACACTTTCCCCTCTCCCATGAGAAATCAAAAAAATGGATACCATTTCTTCCTAAGGAGGTAGGATTCATCCAGGTGGATATCAATTTCCACCCACCTATTCCAACCAACTCAAAACAATTTTCTGTTAATGTATTATTTTTAGCAGTTTTTTGGGTCCCAAATTTCTAGGGCCATTTTGAGGGCCTAAACTAGTTTTTTTCACAATTTATAAACTCAATGATGGCCAAATTATTTAATATATATCCAAAAATGAATCTCCTCATATATACCTTTCCAACAATCTATCATGCGCCCCAAATGAAGATCGCATGCCAAAGTTACACCCCTAGGAAGTTGATACACGAAACTACCCAAAATGGGGTCCACAAAACTGTTGGATTTTCATCTTCCGGGGTGAGGGTTTTGGATTTTATTTATGTTAAAAAGGCCTTTGGAGCCTCATTGTAACTTCCATTTTATTTTGAATGTGAGTAACTATCACATCTCTTCTCATAGATAATTTGTCATCATTCTAGCGGGTCTTTCACTCTGTATTTCTACAGTTTTGTACATTTCGATCATTAATAAAAATTGTGTATTACTGTATCTCTTTGTTTATGGTTATATATCTGATATATATCTATTATATTATTGATCCATCTATGTACATATATTTATTATATCTCCTCTCTCATTTCATGTAAAATATAATATGGATTAGTGGTATCAGAGCAGATTGCTCTTGATCATTTTTCAGTGCATGTCTCCGACGAGGTACAAGTATAGAAAGTTGGGTCTCGAGCTTGTCTCTCTTGAATAAAATATCTATTGCATGCCCAAGAAACCCTCCATGGTGGAAGAAAATAAAAACGACAGAGCATAAGATTCTATTAATATTGAAGGGTGTTCTATATGCACTAAAAACACACTAAAAACCCTCAATTAAATTGTCAACTCGGGGTAAGTAAACTTAGAGTTGTAGAAATATATATGCCAAGGTAGAAGGACTGGAGGTATTATAGTCTAACTAAGGAAGAGGCTATCTAAGAGCTAATCTATTCAAGCAAAAACTAATAATGATCAAACCCTACTAAGAAACTCAAACTATTTAGCATAAGTAACCTTTGAACAAAGGATCGATGGATAGTTCTAAGAAAGAAAATGAAAACCCTACTTAAAGCAAACTAGTTCAATCATGACAATAATAAAATGTAAACTATCTACCTAATAAGAAATAATGACAACAAACTACTTTAATTAACCTACTCAAATTCAATAAGCAACTACCCTATCAAAGTGCGAAAATGAACAAGAAACTACCCTATCAAAGAAAAATAGACAAGCAAGAAACTAACCTATTAAAGAAAGTAAACAACTAACTAACCTAGGATAACTTCTACAACAAGTAATTGTTGATTAAGGTTGGCTGTCATTGATGTGAACCCTTGAAGAAATCCCCGTAGCACAAAGTTTTGGGTAATGGACCTGAGATTTTTTGATGTAAATATGAGTCATTATTGTTTTGTCATGGTTGATAAGAAGTAAATATGGATGAAATCCATAGTGGTCCCCTTATGGTGAAAGCCCTCATGGGAAGACACTTTGCGGAGTAAGAGAACCCATGCTTAATTGTGGAATAATGAGATGAAGGACAATGAATTTTTTAGGGAAACTATCCTTGATGGATAGTTCTTTTCATGACATTTACGGTGGTATGTAGAACGTCACATAACTCCTCAGGGTTAGAGAGTTATGACCATGTGAAGTTGGAGAACCTAGGTTTGGGTAATGGACCCAAGTTTGTTTGATGGATAACGGTATGATTTTTGATATATTTGAAGGTAATACTACTCTATATGGATAGTACATGTCATTCCATTTCTGGTGGTATGTGGAATGCCACATAACTCCTCACGGTTTGAGAGTTATGGCCTTACGAAGTTGGAGGACCCTCATATGTCATCTAGAAGCCCCAAACGGTCAAACTAGTCAAAGTGGTTTAAGATATTTTAAAAGGTAAATAATAAAGTGAAGTGATGAGTGTATTATAATTCAAAATTAATACAAAATAAATTATTTCAATAATAAATTTAATGGAGAAATTAGAAGTGGGTTAACCCTAAAATAAGGAAAGTGGGCCAAGTGACCTAGAAGATGTTTTTAAGGGAGCTACTTAGAGAGTATAAATAAGAGGCAAGGCTCTCTCATTTTAATTACACTTGAGTATATTGAATATCTATAGGTGTCTGAGGTAACCAAGGATATCTAAGCTGAATTTCTGAGGGAAGGTGAAGAAAAGAAGACCGAAATGCAAGGAAGGATAAATTCTTTTGATGGTGCTTTCTAAGGTATGTTATTTACAGGTCATCTCACCATTTTTGCTATAAATATTTTTTTATAATGATTCAGACCGTGAAATTTCTATTCCATTGTTAACACATACACAATTATCTGTGGTAAAAAATTCATCTTGTGGGTCGTTGTATTTTGGGAGTTACACTCCATGGAAAATAGGGTTTGTGGCTAGTCCTGAAACTAGTAAAAAATAGGTGTTTCAGGTAAAACTGTCATAACTTCTTCATAAAATATCCAAGTTCCATGATACAATTTGTTTTGGCTAGGGTACAGTCTGTAATATGTTTTTTAATAGTTTCAGATCAATTAAACTAAAATTTCATGTGAGGCATGCTCTACAAGGTCGCTCTCTAGAATAAGCCAGAATTCCGTAAGGTATGCCATATTTTCTATAACTCCTTTTCTAAGAGGTTCCAAGTAGTGACACCTGGAGGAATTTAATAAAACACACTAAACAATATTGTGTATCAGTTTCATATCTTTATACATTACAGGTTCAAAGTTATGATTATTTCAAGTTAGGGTTGTTGACTAATCCAAAACTAGGCATGTGAGACTAAAGAAAAGTTTGATGAAAATGTTAGTCTCTTATTGTTAAAGTTAAAGAAGGTTTGCAGGAATGTGATAATATACACCAGGTCTATTACAGAGCTACACATCAGATTTGGATGATGAAATTGATGAGGGATTTTGGTTGAGGTACATGTTGAGTACATGGTTGAGACAAGTAGTTGATGAGTTGACACATACATGAGGTGTATAGTTGATGATGTTGGTACATATTGATGAGTCATAGTTGATGAGTAGTTGAAACATGATTGGTACATACTTGGTACATGGTTAGATGCACTTGTTTATGGTATAGGTTGATTATAGGTTGTTTGGTACAGGTTGGTGCATGGTTTATGCACTTGTTTATGGTACAGGTTGATTACAGGTTGTGGTACAGGTTGATGCATGGTTGATGCATGGTTCAAATTCATTGGTACATGTTTACAACAATATATCTCACGGTGATAGTGTGACAGTGGTTCCATCATTCTACTTCTACTTCAGGGTGGCAGGACGGGGCAAGGACAAGTTGTTGTAGCCACCTTCTGGTTGTAACCAAAGAACATAGGGGGGTTGTATCCACCTTCTGGTTGTAGCCATAGAATTGGGGATTTGGAGCTTCCCTTAGGTTGTAGCCCGAGAAACTAGGGGGTTGGAGCCTCCTTCCAATTGCAGCTGGAAAACAAAGGAAGTTGGTGCTTCTAATGAATGTAATTCTTCAAGACATATAAGAAAAAGCATTCAGTGGTTTTCTCCCGATTTGGGTTTCTACGTAAAACACTGGTGTACTGTGTATGTGTATGATTGTTCATTTGTTCATTTCTTATTTACTTTGCAGTTATTGGATGACAATGCTTCATTGATATAACACTTGGATTATATGGTTAAAAATGATTAAATTTCTCTATTACTGATTCACTCCCCCTCTCAGTAATCCAACAATTGGTATCAAAGCCGGTTCCTTAAGGAAACAGTTTAACCACTGGAAGGAGATCATGGATTATTCTAAGAATGGAGTACCAATGTTTAATGGTCAGAATGGTTTTAAGTATGAGATGTGGAGCATAAGGACGAAAGTATTTTTACAGGTACAGGGACATTATATTTGACTATCAATTGTTATAGGATATGATAGTTCAAAAAGGGAAAAGACTATAGCCAAGAAGGAATTGAGGAAAAATAACAAAATAGCAATGGATTTCATCTAGGAAGGATTACCTAATCTAGTAAGAGAAAAGGTTGGTAAATGTTCATCAGTAAAAGAACTTTGGGATAAGTTACATGACATATATTCTTCACCCATCACAGATTCTGAAAATGTAAAATAATATGCATAAACAAATCAAGAAGAATTATGTTCACCATGTCAAGAATATTTAGAAGATGAAGAGTACATAATCACCAGAGGTATGTTGTTTTGTGTTAATTGTGAAAAACATGGACATCGTGAAATAGAATTCCATGAAGGAAATGAGATAGGAAAAATAATTGAAAAGGAAGACAATTATGAAGAAGAATTGATTAGTGCTTTAGATGAACTAAGAGAAGAAAACCAATCACTCAATAAAGAATTGACGAAACAAAAGGAAAGTTGTCACATTTTTGAAGAATCCCAACAGGTCATCGCAAACTTAAGAACTCAGCTAGAAGAAGCCTGAAAGATCAAAGAAAATATTGAATATCAAAAGCAGTGTTTGGAAACCAAAATAGCAGAACAAAAGGAAGAAGCAGAAATGAGAGAAAAGATATTGGCAGATCATTTTAAGGAAATAACTAACGATCTAAACCAGCTTGAGGTAGAGTTTGGTCAAGAAGAGAAAGGACTTGAAGAAGAAATAATCACATTAAAAATTTATCTTGATGAAGCGAAACGAACAGAAGAAATCATGAAGTCTCAAATAATGAAGAAAGAAGAAGAGGTTGAGAAGCTTGAAGAAGAAGTTGTCACATTGAGAAGTAAAATCATCAAGCTCAACATGAACATTGAAGAGACAAAAACATTCACATCAGTTATAGAGAATGAAGAGAAGCACTCTAGGTTGCTAGAAAAGAATAATGAAGAAAATAGAAAGAGTTATGCAGAAGTACTCAAAGGAAGGAATCATGGTCAACCGGAATCTAAGAAAACTATTAAAGATACATCTTCAAAGGGACCAAAGGGACCATCCATGTTCAAGCCACAAATAAGCTTCAATCATGATCATGATCAGTCAAGACAAAAATTTAAAAGGACTACGCCACAAAGAAGATCATTCACTCCGAGGTATGAAAATTTATTTTATGGTCATTGTTTTTATTGCACTAACTTTGGACATAAGGTTGCAGATTGAAGGGATTATAAAAGAAATGTTCCAGCAAGAAGTGCCTATGTGGCCACACGTAACATTGAGTGTTACAAATGTCATAACTATGGACACATAGCCATTGATTGTAGAAGCATGATTGATACTTCCATGAAAGAGAATATTGATATCAGATATAAGAAAGTATGGATAAGAAAACAAGAAGAACATGTAACAACCCTAGCTAAATGATTGCTTAAGATTTACCAAGAATAATTAATTAAATAATTAACTGTCCTAATATGTATTAGTTAAATAATGATTATTTATTAATAATATTAATTAATTAAATACTTGAATATATGTTGATTAATTAGTTAATTGATTGATTAACACATTTAATGTTTAGGGTAAAGAATTAAATACTTAATAGCTTTTAATTCATTAATATAAAACTTTACGTATGTAAGGGGATGAAGCATTGAGTGGAGGGATAAGGTATTAAATGGAGGTATAAGGTGGGTGGCATTAAAGGAGGGTAGGAGGAGGATATGAGGGGGCAGAGGCCTTCGGGACATTATATAAAATTTTGGGGAGAGGAAGCATTATTCAGAGGGAAGGACTGTATTTTCCGTTGGGTATTTTCTGGTTTGGTCTGGAGTTTGGGTGGAATGTTATAGGGGTGCACCAAATTGCTCGGAGTTTTGGGCTCGAGGGCCAGGAATCCTCACAGAATCCTGGAGCTAGGGAGTCAGACAGGCTCTGTTCCTAGATGGCAGGGAGGAAAGATTAAGTTTTGGGCAGAGTTCGTGCAGAGTAGTAGAGAGGACAACCAAAGATTTTTGAATTAGCATCAGACAGAGGTATGTAATTTCATGAATTTGCTGTGTTATGTGGTTGTTAATTAAATTTACTTTCATGCTGTTGATAAATTTAATTTATTCTTTAATGATGAAATTGTACAGCATATAATTTTCTTTATTCTTTATTTTAACTTGTGTTTTATAAGGCTCTATGGGGATAGAGGCCTTACACATGGTATCAAAGCTTTAGCTTGAAATATGGGACCAAAGGCCCACCTACCCACCCATCCTCTTGACTCTGGACATAAAGCTAAGCTACGTGTTCTGTAAACAACCATGAAAACTTGCCTGAAACCCCCCCCTAAAACTTTAAAACTTGTTGTCTTAAATAGGTAAAATCCTTGAAAATGGTGATATAAACCTAAATAACTAGAGGTATAAATAATATAATTAAGGAAAAACTTGTAAATCTGGGCTTGAGGTCCAAGCTCCAGTCTCACCTCCTGACTACCTACTCAACCCCTACTGAGTTCACAATGACTCTAAATCTTAACAAACATTTAGTTTGTCATATGATCCTATTAATTACAACCTTCATGGGTCAATAAATTCCTCTGACTGTGCACTTAAGAACCTAAAATATATAGACCAGGCTTTTATGTCCCCCAATCATCAACAACTTTCCATTTTCATAATACAAAACACAATAGACATTGAAGAAATTAATATTGAGAAAAGAACAGTTTCCTATTGGAGTTCCCCATCCTTGAACTCCTCCTTCGAAAGAAGTTCTTTCAAAAATATGTATACCATATGTCCATGTATAAACTAATAAAATGAAAAAAAAAAAACCTAGCAGTTCTTTTATGCCTTCCCATCATTAGCGACTTTCCATTTTCATGAGATAAGACACAATCCACCTTGAAGAAAATAATATAGTGAAAAGAACAGTTTCCTGTTGGAGTTCCCTATCCTTAAACTCCTGCTTAGAAAGAATTCTTTCTAAAATCTATATAACAACGTGTGCATGTATAAAACTACCAGTATGAAAAAACTACTGTAAACTACCATAGATGCATTTAAACGTTGAATCTATTATGACCTTGAAGGGGTTAAAGCAGTGAAGGTGCAAACCTCAATGTTTATTAAATAGCACTTGATGGTGGGAAAATTTCGAGGTTTGCACCTCTAGCAACCCATTTGTTTTTTTATCAGTCTGAGTACTTGATAGGTCAAGGGCTAAAATCAATATATGACCGTTCTAAAACCATCAAATAACTATCAAAGGGGATACAGGTCGTCTTAGTCAGAATAATTAGCAGAGCCGAAAATCCTGATATATGGTAGGTTTGAAACCATTAAATAATTATCAAAGGGGCTACAGATCGTCCTATTCAGGATGATCAACACAACAGGAAATCCTGCTCAGATATATGCATAACAACCCACAACTAAAACAATAAATAAATAAATAAATAAATACAAATGAAATCATTGTATAACAACCCATAACTAGAAAAAAAAATACAAAAGTAATAAAACGAAAACTCTAAAGACCTCTGATCGTCCTAGTCAGGATTATCAGCAAAGAAAGAATTCCTGCTGAGACATATGCTTGTCATTGGTTTTACATCACCGTCCAAATAACCAATGCCCATGCACCAAGCTGGGATGATCTTTCACTTCTCCAAGCACATACAGCCACCAAGGAGAGCCCAAACAAGCCAACGCTAAACACACAAAACCAACGCCAACGCACAAGCATCAGCAACACACCAACACATACGGGTAACCAAAGGTTGGGCTACCAATGCACCAAAACCAACACACAGTCTAGTGCCCAAATCCCATGAGAGGCAACACAATTGTGTTGGTAGGCTCGGCCATGGTCCGCGTGCCACAAGTCAACATAAGAGCCCAGCGCAAGCGCTGGAGCCATGCACCAAGCCATGGGGAGGAGCTACAGGAGCCAAGACATAGACCTTACACTAAGCCTAGCGGCCAAGAACAATACCACCTAGAACCAGCCACAACCCGAGTCCACACGTCAAACAAGCTAGCGCAAAGCCATGACAGAGGAGCCCGCACGCTGCAAAAAATAATAAATATTAATAAACAAAAAAAACCCACAGGTGTAAGTGGTTGAGCCTCTCTTTACAGCAGAGGGGCACCCAACAAAGCACCAACACCAGTGCACAAGGAATTTACCAAAACCATATACAAGCCAACGCTCAGAGCCGAGCATCGAGCCACCAAGGGAGGAGACTGTGGCCATTACCATAACTCCGCTGCAGTTGCAGAGAAGGAGAGGCCCAGGGCGTGTTTGCATAATGAGATATGCGAAAGGTTGATTAGGATTAGGGGATAGAGACCTGGGGAAGAGTGTTGGGTATGTGTTATATTCTTTGCATGTGTTTGTGTGTGGGTGAGTCAGATACGACAACTGCGTCTGACAATCCCTTCACCTAGAGCTCTGTCATTGCGCCGAGCACTTCCTAGGGGGGTCCCAGGGGGGGGCAGGTATGCCCCCCCCTGGTTACACACAGCGTTTGGCACCAAGCGGTAGCCCGTGGCCGACGGGGTTTGGGGCAACGCCCCGAAATTTTGTTTTTGGGCGGTTTTTGCTATTTTTAGCGGATTTTTCTATTTTTAGCTTATTTGTAAATTAATCCCGGATTAAGGGATTAGGGTTTTGGTATCTACGGAATACCTAAAAACATTGTATATATTGTATGGCGAATGGTGAAATT
>SNQJ01S0003274.1:127586-149050 GCA_010110895.2 Picea sitchensis | reverse complement strand
TGATCATTCATTTTTTCTTGCTCCGGTCTCGGCTCTGCTCCGCGTCTGGATATTCTGGTGTAGTTTCGCGCTCCTCGCGCCCTGGTTCACCATCCTTTCATGGAGCATTGGTGCGAGTCCTCCTGCTTGTGCTCTCAATTGGCGTGAGTCCTCCTCGTCCCAGCCTGTGTGTATCTCTTGGCACACGCTCTGCAACATGACGAGGAAACGAGGAACGCCTCGCCGTGGCTTTGCTTGGTACGCCCACAAGGTGCAACGGCGGCGTAAAGAGCACCTTGAACATGCTCTGGCCATAGCTACTTCACTGTTGAGAAAGAAGGCTCGAGCCGAGAAGAAGGCTCTCCACCATCGCCGATAAGGAAATTGGCCGCAGCAGTATGGACACCGTTAAGTTGGAGGATGGCAATGAAGAATTGTACCCAGTTTGCATTGTAGAGGAGGACCCAAATTTGGAGGACCTGACGACAATGGAGGCACCCTGTGACATAGTGAGGTCTGGCAGTGGGGAATGCAAACCCAACTTGGGTTTGGACGCCAATTTTCCTGGTTGCATTGTGGAAGAGGTTCCCTGGCAGGACTTGGAAGCTGTGTTGGAGGTGGATGGTGCGAAGGGAAGGGAAGGATGGAGCGAAGGGAAGGATGGCGAGAAGCGAAGGACACCTGACGTCGAAGGTGGTGATCTGCATGGCTTTCTGCATGGTTTTCTCCTCCGTGAGGAGCACCTGTCCTTGGTGTTCGAGCTCCGAGGCCACATGTCTGACCTGGAGCATCATGCCCTCATCATGGGCCAACGCCTGGACATGCTTTTCGATGCTTACTCTGGCGCTCCAGCTCGGCGAAAATGTCCCCTCTGTGTGCAGTCTTTCGCCATCCCGGCTGGGTCCACGTGGAAGATAGAGGAAGGCGACAAGTCACCAATAACCTAGGCTTTTCATGTTCTCTGGCTCTTTAGTCTTATGTTACTATTTTATGCTCTTTTATACTTTAGGCACCTGTCCTGGTTTCCTCCGGGCAGGACGGGTGCCACTAGTTTACAGATGTTGTTGCTATGCACCTATGCTGGTTTTCGGTTTCCGACAGCATTTTGGGTGACTCAGACTCTTGACTATTTACATTTTGCTACAGTTTTTTGATAATATATTATAGCAGGCTCCCCCTTTTTTATTTAAAAAAAAAAAAAAAACATTGTTGAGCTAGATAATTGTAATTAAAAGATTTCGCAAACATTTGATTGGTTTATTTTCTTTTATAAAATGAATAGTCTTGTTGAATGGATAGGATGCTATGGAAATTACTATAGAGATGATAGTTATTGATATTAGTACATGAACGAGACTTGTATGTACTAGCTACACATGCATTTCTTGCACATGTACACTAGTATGTATGAGTTTCTTGGCTTACTTACTAATAATGTCGGTTATTTGTTAGGAATGTGTGAATCATGTTTATTTTCCTGTGTATCATAAAATACTTTAACTTCGGGACGAAGTTTCCTGAAGGGTGGGTGTATGTAACAACCCTAGCTAAATGATTCCTTAAGATTTACCAAGAATAATTAATTAAATAATTAACTGTCCTAATATGTGTTAGTTAAATAATGATTATTTATTAATAATATTAATTAATTAATTAATTAACTACTTGAATATATGTTGATTAATTAGTTAATTGATTGATTAACACATTTAATGTTTAGGGTAAAGAATTAAATACTTAATAGCTTTTAATTCATTAATATAAAACTTTACGTATGTAGGGGGATGAAGCATTGAGTGGAGGGATAAGGTATTAAATGGAGGGATAAGGTGGGTGGAATTAAAGGAGGGTAGGAGGAGGATATGAGGGGGCAGAGGCCTTCGGGACATTATATACAATTTTGGGGAGAAGAAGCATTATTCAGAGGGAAGGACTATATTTTCTGTTGGGTATTTTCTGGTTTGGTCTGGAGTTTGGGTGGACTATTACAGGAGTGCACCAAGTTGCTGGGAGTTTTGGGCTCGTGGGCCAGGAATCCTCATGGAATCCTGGAGCTAGGGAGCCGAACAGGCTCTGTTCCTAGTTGGTAGGGAGGAAAGATTCAGTTTTGGGCAGAGTTCGGGCAGAGTAGCAGAGAGGACAACTGGAGATTTGGGAATTAACATCAGACAGAGGTATGTAATTTCATGAATTTGTTGTGTTATGTGGTTGTTAATTAATTTTACTTTCATGCTGTTGATAAATTTAATTTATTCTTTAATGATGAAATTGTACAGCATATAATTTTCTTTATTCTTTATTTTAACGTGTGTTTTATAAGGCTCTGTGGGGACAGAGGCCTTACAGAACAGGTGAAAAAAGACCAGGTACCAGAGATCGCAAGATTGGCAATAAAACGAGATGAAGAAAATTCTACAGAGAAAAATAAAGATGTCATATACAGAAAGGTTTGGAAGATAACTGAGATAAAGGAAGGGAAAGTTAATAAGGAACAAGTTCAAGAGATTGTACTGTCAGGCATTATAGTGAAAGATGAATCCATAGAAAGAAAGAAAGAAGTCAGAGCTTAGAGAGATAATGAATCTACCCATGAAGATGATGATGAATCTACCAATGAATATGATGATGAATACACATCCGAGAAGGAATAGTTCTGAGCCATCCATCTTAGAGACTCTCAAGTAAATGAATATTAGACAAGGGGAGTCTATGCGATAGTTGCGATAGACCAAATAACCATCCTTAGAGAAGCTTGCAGAGTTTGAGAAGATAGATTCAAAGCAATCAGTTAGTAGAAGTACAATTTGATAGTATAATGATAAATGGGTTAGCATTATGGACAGTTGCACAAGTAGAGTCTTGGACAGTATGGATACAAATGGATTCGTAAGAACACTTAGTAGGTTTGGATAGATATATGATAGTGGATGAGAGCATGGATTCATAGATTGGTTCAGAGACAAAGGAACATTATCGTAATGGATGATAATTACATAGGCAATGGCTCAAACAATGCTAATGGATTACAAATTGACAGATATTTTTTGGAAATAGGCCGTGCATAAAGCAGTTCACATTCAAAACAGAGTAATGCTCATAAACAACATTGGCAAAACTCCCTACAAGCTATGTAAAGGAGGATCAACAAATGTGAAGCACTTAAGAAATTTGGGAAGCAAATGCTACATCAAAAAATAAGATGGCAGAACGGGAAAGTTTGACTCTCGTGTGGACAAAGGAGTACTTGTTGGTTACTCAAGTACAAGGAAAACATACAAGTGTTACAATCTGAGATTGAACAAAATTGTGGAAATCATCAACGCAACAATTAATGAAACATGCATAATAGAATCAAAGGAATAAGAAAATGAATCAATGGAACAACCTTTCGAAGAAGAAGCAGAAGATGAAAAGGAAATAGAAGAGGAATATGAAGAGAATCCAATAGAAACAGAAGAGCAAGTTCAACAAGTGTCTCCAAAGAAACCCAATAAACGAGTATAGAAGAATCGTCCTTCAGATCAGATTATCGAAAATAATGATGCAGGAGTTGAGACTAGAAAAATAATCCATTCACCGGAACAAACACACCTAGAAATCTTATCTACAATTGAACCAAACTGTTTTGAAGAAGCCAACAAGGATGAATTTTATAATAAGGCCATGGATGAAGAATTGGATCAAATAGAGAAAAATGACACTTGGGAATTGGTTGCAAGACCAAAAAATAAGAATGTGATGAACACAAAATGGGTTTTCAGGAATAAATTAAATGAAGATGGACAAGTTACAAGGAACAAAGCTAGATTGGTATGTAAAGTATATGCTCAGATTGAATGAATCGACTTTAAAGAGACATTTTCCCCAGTTTCCAGAATGGAAGCAATTTGTTTTCCTTTAGCTTATGCATGCTCCAAAAATGTTAAAGTATATCATATGGACGTAAAATCAGATTTTTTGAATGGGGAACTTGAAGAAGAATTCTACATTAAACAACCAAAAGGATTTCAGTTGTCAGAGAACACAAATTATGTGTGTAAATTAAAGAAGGCCTTGTATGGTCTAAAACAGGCTCATAGAGCATGGTACTCCAGACCGGATAAGTATCTACAACAGGCAGGGTTCAGAAATGGAAGTGCAGACATCAACCTCTACATCAAGGTAAGTCAAGGTAATATTTTATTAATTGAAGTTTATGTTGATGATATTATTTTTGGTAGGGATGATGACAGGTTAAGCCAAAAATTTTCAAAAGATATGCAGAAAGAATTTGAAATGTCGCTACTTGGAGAGCTATCCTTATTTCTGGGACTTAAGATATGTCAAAGAAACCAAAGAATTTTTATTTCTCAAACCAAGTATATCAGAGAAATTCTAAAGAGGTTCGGAATGGAAGATTGCAAACCACTTGTCACTCCCATGCAAACCAGTTGCAAATTGAGCAAAGATGATGATTCAAAGTCTACATATCAAAGGAAATATAGGTGAATGATTGGAAACCTATGGTATGTGAAAACATCCAGACCAGATGTAATGTAAGCAGTTGGACAGGTGGAACGATTTCAAGCAGCACCAAAGGAATCACATGTATTAGCAGTGAAGAGGATTGTCAGATATCTCAAAGGAACAAAAGAGTTTGGGATATGATATCCAAAAGGAAAGGATCTATCACTAATAGCCTACACAGATATAGATTGGGTAGGTTGTATCGATGACCGATGAAGCACCAGTGGAGCAGCGTTCTACTTGGGTGAGTGTTTAGTATCATGGATGAGCAAGAAACAATCATCAGTATCTCTATCTACAACTGAGGCAGAGTACATTGCAGCAACAACATGTTGTACATAGGTTCTTTGGATAATACAGGTTGAGTATGATGAGCCCATTCCAATATATTGTGATAATACAAGCGCCATCAGTATCTCAAAAAACCCAGTGATGCACTCCAAGACGAAGCACATTCCAATAAAGTATCACTTTCTACGGGAACAGGTTGCAGAAAATAACATCAGAGTTGAGTATGTGGGCACAAAAGAACAAGTGGCAGGCATCTTTACAAAACCCCTTCCTCGAGAATCCTTTGAATATCTTCACCAAAGACTCGGAGTTATTTCTACTCCAAAATGAATATTTTTTGAATTCTTATATTATATGTCTTAGATGTACACGAGGAAGCACCATAAGAGGATAGTTCAGTCAGGGGGAGCAGCCCCAGATGGAAAGATACCTTTGCCATTGATGACAGAGGGGGAGAGATTTATCATATGTAGAGCACAGAGGCATGGTTCCAGGGGGAGCACGAGTGATATGATTTCAGTATTGCATCAGAGTGTTGTCATCAATGCCAAAGGGGGAGATTATTGATTAAGGTTGGTTGTCATTGATGTCAACCCTTGAAGAAAGCCTCGTAGCACAAAGGTTTGGGTAATAGACCCAAGATTTTTTTATTTAAATATGACTCATTATTGTTTTTTCATGGTTGATAAGAAGTAAATATGGATGAACTCCAAAGTGGTCCCCTTATAGTGAAAGCCCTCACGGGATGACGCTTTGCGAAGTAAGAGAACCCATGCTTAATTGTGGAAAAAGGAGATTAAGGATAGTGAATTTTTCATGGAAACTATCCTATATGGATAGTTCTTTTCATTCCATTTTCAGTGGTATGTAGAACATCACATAACTCCTCACGGTTAGAGAGTTATGACCATGTGAAGTTGGAGAAACCAGGTTTAGGTAATGGACCCAAGTTTGTTTGATGGATAACGGTATAATTTTTTCTATATTTGAAGATAATACTATTCTATATGGATAGAACATGTCATTCCATTTCTGGCGGTATGTGGAATTTCACATAATGCCTCATGGTTTGAGAGTTATGGCCTTACGAAGTTGGAGGACCCTCATATGTCATCTAGAAGCCCCAAAAGGTCAAAGTAGTCAAAGTGGTTTAAGAGATTTTAAAAGGTAAATAATAAATTGAAGCGATGAGTGTATTATAATTCAAAGTTAATAACAAATAAATTTAATGGATAAATTAGAAGTGGGTTAAGCCTAAAATAAGGAAAGTGGGCCAAGTGACCTAGAAGATGTTTTTAAGGAAGCTACTTGGAGAGTATAAATAAGAGGCATGGCTCTCTCATTTTAATTAAACTTGTGCATATTGAATATCTATAGGTGTCTGAGGTAACCAAGGATATCTAAGACTAATTTCTGAGGGAAGGTGAAGAAAATAAAGCCAAAATGCAACAAAGAATAAATTCTTTTGATGGTGCTTTCTAAGGTATGTTATTTACAAGTCATCTCACCATTTTATCTATAACCTTTTTTATATAATGATTCATACCATGCAATTTATATTTCATTGAGAAAACATACCCAAGTATCTGTGGTAAAAAAATTAGCTTGTGGGTCATTGTATTTTGGGAGTTACACTTCGTGGAAAATAGGGTTTGTGGCTAGTCCTGAAACTAGTCAAAAACAGGTGTTTCGGGTAAAAACCTCATAACGTCTTCATAACAGATCCAAATTTAGTGAGACAAAATGTGTTGGTTAGGGTACAATCTATAGTATGTTTTGTAACAGTTTTAGATCAATTCAATGAATATTTCATGTGAGGCACACTCTACAAGGTCGCTCTCTAGAATAAGCCAAAATTCAGAAAGGTATGCCATTTTTGCTATAACTCCTTTTCTGAGAGGTTCCAAGTAGTGACACCTGGAGGAATTGCATAAAACACACTGAAGAAAATTGTGTATCAATTTCATATCTTTATACATTACAGATTCAAAGTTATGATTACTTCAAGTTAGGGTTGTTGACTAATCCAAAACTAGGCATGTGAGAATAAAGAAACGTTTGATGAAAATGTTAGTCTCTTATTGTTAAAGTTAAGGAAGGTTTGCAGGAATGTGATAATATACACCAGGTCTATTACAGAGCTACAAATCATATTTGGATGATGAAATTGATGAGGGCTTTTGGTTGAGGTACATGTTGAGTACATGGTTGAGACAAGTAGTTGATGAGTTGGCACATACATGAGGTGTGTAGTTGATGATATTGGTATGCATTGATGAGTCATAGTTGATGAATAGTTGAAACATTATTGGTACATACTTGGTACATGGTTGGATGCACTTGTTTATGGTATAGGTTGATTATAGGTTGTTTGGTATAGGTTGGTGCATGGTTGATGCACTTGCTTATGGTATAGGTTGATTACAGGTTGATGTACAGGTTGATGCATGGTTGATGCATGGTTCAGATTTATTGGTATAGGTTTACAACGATATATCTCACAGTGATAGTGTGACAGTGGTTCCATCATTCTACATCTACTTTAGGGTGGTAGGACGGGGCAAGGACAAGTTGTTGTAGCCATCTTCCGGTTGTATCCAAAGAACATAGGGGGTTGTAGCCTCCTTCTAGTTGTAGCCAGAGAATTGGGGAGTTGGAGCTTCCCTCAGGTTGTAGCCTAAGAAACTAGGGGGTTGGAGCCTCCTTCCAATTGCAGCTAGAAAACAAAGGAAGTTGGTGCTTCCAATGAATGTAATTATTCAAGACATAAGAAAAAACATTATGTGGTTTTCTCCCGATTTGGGTTTCCACGTAAAACAATGGTGTACTAGGTATGTGTATGATTGTTCATTTGTTCATTGCTTATTTACTCTGCAGTTATTGGATGATAATGCTTCATTGATATAACACTTGGATTATATGGTTAAAAAGGATTAAATTGCTCTATTACTGATTCACCCCCCCTCTCAGTAATCCAATAGTAAACTGATCAATAAGCAACTAATTAAAATATGAAACATGTGAACTCTATTCTTAAACTAATCTTCACAACTATTTCTAATTTACAAAAGGAAATCTACTAAATTGAAAGCATTATGATAAAAGAAGCAATTACCAACTAATTTATATGGTAATAAAACTAGTCTTTAACCTAACAAAGAAAAAGACTATCTAACCTACAAAAGCAAGAAAACTATCTCCTAATCTATGAAAGAAAGAAAACTATCTTCTAAGATATGAAAGCAAGAAATATATCTTCTAATATATGAAAACTCAAATATAGTGTTGATGGTTGTGTGAATGTCTCTGGTGTCTTATAATATCACGATGACACTTAAAAATGAAAGATAATTCAAGAGGGATAAAATCAATATTGACTTAAATAGAAAATTGAAAACTGTGAATTAGGCAATCCAGTGAGAGCTTAGCCATTATGGAAACAACACCAATTATCCTGCATATCCATGTGATTGTTAAATCATGCATTAACCATTAACAATATAAAGATTCTATTCTATGAATTTAAATTGCACTCTATACTACTTTAAGAAAACTTATACTACACTAAACTCAATATTTAACTATGAATTGAAATTGCAACCTAGATCTAAGAAAGAAATTGCATGAAGTAAGCTAAACTAGTTCTATTTGACAATTCAATTTGCAAAAAGAGAAAATACTCATAAAAAAGAAATTAAACACTATTCTAGCATATGACAAGTAATGAAATGATAAAACTAACTAATAACTAAATAATAAAATCTAAATAGTAATTGGATACACAATGAAAACCAAAACTAACACTATCCATCCACCGAAGCCCTGTCAAAGAAATCATGAATTAAAAACTCTATTTTTATCATCTATTTCAGCATAAAGAAAACTTATCTATTATCTACTTATACACGGGTTTAGTAACTGATCTTGCAAGATGTCTTCTACTAACTAAAGAGTCATTTCATATTAACAAGATTCTTCATAATAACCTGCAAAACCAAATTAAACCAATTAAATCACAAACAACAATTTATATAACAAAGAAGCAAAATGACAATTCATATACAAGAAAAGAAATAAAAGGACATCTATGCTATCTAATTCACAAACAAACTCATTACATAGTTACCCAGACGGCTGGTGCCCCCCCCCAATAAGTCGTGATTACTCTTCAAATGCTAGCCACAAGCTTCAACAACATGAATTCAACATTAAAACTAAAAACATGGTCTTTACACAATTCTGGCAAAATGAAAATAGAAAAATAGAGCTAAATTGTCTTTGTCCCTAACTCTCTATGGATTAACTATTGTCTTAACTATTGTGGTATTTATAAGTCTTACAAGCTAGGAGGTCAACCACTGGAAGGGTCAACCCTCTCTAAAAACAGTAAATTGCATTTAAGATGCTCTAACAGCTGATGGCTTCTAGAAATGAAGCGAGCTTGAATAATCGCCCAACATAACGACCCAAATCGAGTTGTTGATCGTCCAGTAGATGAAGGCCATGAGCACGATAAAAATCCATGTCTCTGATTCACCCATCGTTGGCCGCCAATACCATAACCGCTAAATCGCCCATCGTTTTTGTGTCAGACGGAGTGTCGGATGGAGTACTGGACTGAGTGTTAGATGGAGTACCAAAATGAGTGTCGGATGAAAAAACAAGCTATGATTTTTCCCTGTGACATATAAAATGTGAATTAGTTTCTTGAAATCATAAAAACATACTGATTTATACCTAGAATCATCACAAAACATGAATTATGCATACTTGGTGTGAATCGTAGCGATCTGACACAAAAAGCTCTTCAAAAACTCTTCAAAGTAGGAAAACAAATATACATATTCGACAAAAAGGTTCTAATTAACGTCATAAAATCATTCATATCACGGTCCCAACATTACCCCCACACCTATTATTTTGTAGGTCCCACTGCAAACAAAATGAAATTGCCCTTCATGACTAAACTTATGAAGGAGGGGGTGGATTAGATTTAGAAGCTTCTCCCTCTTGCCCGGGGGATTTTGTCTTGGGACTTTTGTGATTTTTCAATTTCATCCAGAGACTATTATTGGTGGAATTCATATCATCAACCAAACTTTGTAGATAATTCATCTTGGCTTGTAGGACAACATTGTCATGGCATAAATGGCGACTCAGTCTTTCATGCTATCTAAGTTTGAACTAGAGGGTTTGGAGTTTTTGGAGGCTACTGATGACATGTGAGGAAGACTTGATATGTAAATTATACCCTTTATCCTTTAAACCATGCAAAACAACAATTTTACCTCTGCAAAATTAGTTCTGAAAGTGATTTCCCAGAAGCGCAACAATTCTGGCCTGGCGAACTTGTGAAAAATAAGTATCAAAGTGACACCTGTAACTACAAGAAAATAACTCTTGTGTAAAAATTGAGAGAGGTTATTGTTTTTGAATATGTCCTTGATAAAAATATATCTTGTTTTTCAAAACTTCACTTCCAGTTGTTAGGAAAACATGACAAGAAAACATGACCAAAACAGGAAAAATAGAGTGTTTTATTTTCTGAAACCTAGGTCTCTAAGAGAATTGAATATATCCCAAACCATAATGTATACTAAAACAATGAGAGAGGTTATTGTTTTTGAATATGGCCTTGATAAAAATGTATCTTGGTTTTCAAAACTTCACTTCCTATTGTTAGGAAAACACGACAAGAAAACATGACTAAAATAGGAAAAAACAGAGTGTTTTATTTTCTGAAATACTAGGCCTCTAAGAGAATTGAATATATCCCAAAACATAACGTATATTCAAAAATTGAGAGAGTTTATTGTTTTTGAATATTTAATGAACACAAAAATCCTCCAGGTTTCAAAAATAATTTCCCATTTGTTCATAATCCAAACTTGAAGTTGGTTACTCACAAATTACATAAACATAGCGTGCTCTCAGCAGAAACGTAGTGTGGTCTTTGAGAGGGTTTTTGGAGGCCTTCCCAGAGGATTTTTGGGATTAAAGTGGTATGGTTGGAAATTGTATGATGTATTCTACACAATGGAACCATCAAGCACTGCAAATGCCTTATCCAAACCTATGAAAAACTGTCTTGAAGTCAAGCTTTCCAAATGTGCATAAACCCTCCTATAGCGACTGCATTTGGGGGATTTATCTAAAATAATAGCACATGTGCATAAAATGAAGGAGGTTTGTTTTTACTGGTTTATGATTGACAAAAACCTCTCACTTTTTTCAAATTCATCTTCCTTAATTCAGAAACCAATTTTGAAGTACAACTTTGACCAAGACAATCATTTGAAAATGTATGACAAGGAACAATGACATTACCATGATGAAAATTTATGACCTTGGATGAGTGGATGGAGTAGTAAGGACACCTAGACACACCAATGACCATTTTACAACCAGGATATTTCAAATTATATTTGATAATTTTATTTTAAAAATATAACAATTTGACCTAATAACCCTATCAATCACATGAAAGAGTAAATTTGATCACTGGTGACTAACAGAACTGACAGATACTAAAAAAAGGCTTGGTTTGTATTGGTAGGCATGGTGAACAAGAGAATTTTTATTTCCTGTCATCGATCTATAACAATCCAAACAATTTTTCCTCTTTTAATAAGCTTGTAATACAGATGGCAGTAAGTATTTAGCAGTTGTTATCGCTCTGTATTTGTCACAAAGAGTAGTTAAGTATAAGCAATATTCTATAGCATAAACATAAAAAAAATGAACAGTAAGCTTATAACACACACAATGATGTCAACAGTATAAAATTTAGCATACCAATACAAACAACTCATGATATAATATCCCAAGAAATTATAAAAAGACAGTATGACAAAATTTTGATAGAAATCCTACTTCCTCTTCTCATGGGTTTTCTATACAAATGGGCAGTTATTAGTGTTTTTTTAGCTCAGGAAAATCCCCCCAGATCGAATATATGGCACATCCTTGTGCCATGAATTAGAAATAGGCTTCTTGGTCTTTATTGTTTTTATAGGGGGGTTAGCAATAGGATTTTTGGTCTTCTTTCCTGATGAGGTTGCAGGGGTATCAACAAGTTTCTTGGACTTTTGGTCCGGTAAAGGAATAGCTTGAGCATGAGGGTTTGGGTGGAGTAACAATCCCTATATCAAGAGTCTTATTTCTAGTCTTGATTGTAATATGAGGGTTTGAAAATTGGTAAATGAACTCATCCCACATTTTCCCTTGTTTTTCCAACTCAGTTAAGACAAGTAGTTTGATAAGGCCATGGTGAAATAGGTTGTTATGGGGATTGGTTGCATTATTCCTTACTTGGGAAGACATCCTCTCAATACTCTTTAACAAGTAAAAGGGAAAATTAAATGGCTTATTGAACTAAAAGTGAGCTAATAATTGAAAGTGATAGGATTTAAAGACGAAATATCTACCTTCACATGTGATCAATTTGGTGATGACTATGAGAGGGTTGATTAGCTCCTCTTTTATCCACTCTTTGGAGTATCCATTAGCTCCAGAGATGTTATGAAATTTGGGTTTGAAAACCTTGTTATAGCTTGCTTTTGGTAACTGGTGGTGTTTAAACCAACGGTCTCCAACTCTTGGGAGTTTTGTGGCTGAGAAAATTGATTCCTCAGAGACCATAGACATAGTGAATAGGAGCAGAGGAAGGATAAGAGTGTTCCCTTGTTATTTATTTTTCCAACATGCTTAGTCAATCCACTCGCATAAGACATGTAATTTCAATCCTATAATGACCAACCTGTAATGAAAATAAGCCAATAAATCAGTTTGTTAAGGGCAAGTACAACAATTTAAAGCACACAGGAGATTAGCATTTCAAAAATAAAATGATTGCTAATGTAATAATCTGTATCATGAAAACAATACATGAATTTTTACAAATATTTACTTCTTCTAGGCAATGTTATCTTTTGTCAACTCATGAACCCATCCCCCACACCTAAGTATTATGACACCTCACAATTAAAAATATAGGAAACCAATCAGTTCTCCCAATATCCAAAGATTTACAGTGTGTTAAGTGTAGAGATAAATTTCATAGATTGGTCTGATGAGACGGTTAAAAGATGGCCCCACCTATAGGATAAGAGATCCTATATATAGATAAGAAGAGGTAGGCAAGAGAGTTTCAAGATAGTCTCGGAGTTAGTTCCCAATGGAAATTTTATGGAGTTCATTAACCTTATCTTAACCATACATACTTCATGTCAGCTTTGTCTACAAGTAATGTCATACATCAGGACAAGTTTAAATTTATTATTTATTTTTTGTCAGATTATCATCCTCGCTAGGTAGAATGCCCCATTGCCAACAAGCCTGTTTAGTACTTCGATGGGTTTACCTAGTCATACCACAGGCCGGTACCCACTTCCATCAGACTTGTTCAGTATCTCGATGGGTTAGCCTATTACACCCTCAAAGAGTGGGCGTCCATCTTTTAAGAATTTAGTATAAGATTTCTTTATGCAAGAAGATGGGGGGACAACTCTGAAAATAATTTTTTATTTTTTATTGGGATGGTATTTATGTTGGAGGATGACTTTCCATTATATATATTCCTTAGTGATTGTCCTGATGTAAGGGGTACTTAATAGGACGTAGCCTATCAAAATATATGATATAATCAAGTATTTTAGTGTGTAGTGGATGGTACCATTGGGAAATAACAAAAAGGTATCTTTAGGCTCAACTCTCTTTCTTATTTTGTAAGTTATTGTGATGTTTTCATGACTAACCACTAATTATACCTCCTTGTTACTCTTTAATAAAGATACTTTTCTTACTTACTCAGGTTTCTTGGGGAAACTGTACGAGAGACCTCTAAGCTTGATGGTTATGGTATCAATTCCTTATATAGTGGTTAAGGTTTTCAAGAGAAATTGTTTCTTAAGATGCCTTGAGAAAAAGAAGATGAAAATATTTTGCAAAAACATGGATAACTATAGAAAGTAATTATTCATTTGATTCTTAGCAGACAACAAGGTTCAAGTATAACAATGTTTTGAAGAAAATTTATTCTTTTATATCTCGAAATTGTCTACTCCTGGTGAAATAAATACTTGCAGAAATATCTTGGACTATTTGTCAAAACCCACACTCTAAAATATCAAAAACTAATAATATCATTGAGATCAAGTCATTGGAACATGTATCTCATAGTTCTTTTATTAAAAAAAAATGTAAAATGAGGTTGCATTAGACTTTAAGCTAAAATAACAACGTGTAGTTTTTATTTACTATCCTACCTTACCTAAAAAGAAAGGAAAATATTTATTCAAGTATAAGAACTTTTCCAATGTAACCATGTGAAAAGCAAGATAAGAAACATACTCATATCCACATGTGAAAAAGTTATCACAGTGATTACTTGGATATGAAGAACCAACCAACCTACCTGTTTTGGCATCAAAAGGTGTTGAAGAAGAGAATAGTATTGTGGCCTGATGACCTCTTGAAACCAAATTTCAATGTAATATTGATGTTCATCAACAATAATTTCTATGCTCTCCTTCATCATGCTATGAAAATCCTGTTCTTCCGGATGATTTATTTATGAAGTACATAAAGGATCTGCTGAGATGGATGTTGAGAACTCCTCAATCTCAGGTCTTAATGATTGCTCTCCACTGGGTGTAGTCCATAATTTTTCATCTTCCTTCACATTTTGGCAAGGAAAATCATTGTGTAGCTCATAGGACCTTGATTCTTGTAATATTTCTGGAGAGGTAGATATACTTTTGGTTGCTGTGAAAATATGTTCTTCTTGAAAAGAAGAAATCCCAGCTGCTACTAGGATTTGAGAAAGTTCCCTCAAGCTAATGTTTTCTTCTAAGTTCATCTAGCCATTTGATAAAAATTGGTTCACACAAAGATGATGTCCACAATTTTAGGCTATCCTGATGGTGGTAAGAAAACAAAGGTTGTATTGTTTGGTTCTGTGGAAAGCTCGAGTGGTCTTGTCTCTTGTTCCACTATTATATATGCTTCAATTTTCTATTCTATATTGCTCCCGGTCTTAGTCTCTTCAGAGTCTACTTTAGCTCTTTGGGTTGAGCTAATTCCTTTTTTTCTGTATCGATCTGCGGAGTTTATAAGTGGAACGTTCCTTCACCCAAAAAGGTCGGAAGGCACCTTGGTTGAAAGGTCTGATTTAGATTTAATTTATCTACCTTTTGGGTCTCTAGGTCTGTTCATGAAAGCAAACAAAAACAAAAAGAAAAACTACCATTGGGTTTGGGGGAACCTGTTATAGCAGATGCATAGGTTCTTACCTCTTGTCTTAAATCCCCCCCGCCACCAAACTAATGCTAAGGTTTAGAACTGATCCATTTCCTAACTATTTCCTACCTTGAGACAACTCCCCGACAATGACGCCAAAAATGATGGGTGTTCTATATGCACTAAAAACACACTAAAATCCCTCAATTAAATTGTCAACCCGAGGTAAGTAAACTTAGATTTGTAGCAATATATATGCCAAGGTAGAAGGAATGGAAGTAGTATAGTCTAACTAAGTAAGTGGCTATCTAAGAGATAATCTATTCAAGCAAAACCTATTAATGATCAAACCCTACTAAGAAACTCAAACTATTTACCCTAAGTAACCTTTGAACAAAGGATCGATGGATAGTTCTAAGAAAGAAAATGAAAACCCTACTTAAAGAAAACTAGTTCAATCATGACAATAAGCAAAAGTAAACTATCTACCTAATAAGAAATAGTGACAACAAACTACTTTAATTAACCTACTCAAATTCAATAAGCAACTACCCTATCAAAGCAAGAAAATGAATAAGCAACTACCCTATCAAAGCAAAATAGACAAGCAAGCAACTAACCTATTAAGGTAAGTAAACAACTAACTAACCTAGGATAACTTCTACATCAAGTAAAACAATCAATAAACAACTAATTAAACTAAGAAACAAATGAACTCTATTCTTAAACTAATATTCACAACTATTTCTAATTTACAATAGAAATTCTACTAAATTGAAAGCATTATGATAAAAAAAACAATTAACAACTAATCTCTATGGTAAACAAACTACACTTTAACCTACCAAAGCAAAAGACCATCTATCCTACAAAAGCAAGAAAACTATCTCCTAAGCTATGAAAGCAAGAAAACTATCTTCTAAGCTATGAAAACAAGAAAACTATCTTCTAATCTATGAAAACTCAGATATATTGTTGATAGTTGTGTGAATGTCTCCGGTGTCTTATAATATCACTATGGCACTTAAAAATGAAAGATAATTCAAGAAGGATAAACTCAATATTGACTTCAATAGCAAAGTGAAAAGTGTGAATTAGGCAATCCAGTGAAAACTTAGCCATGATGGAAACAACATCAATTATCCTGCATATCCATGTGATTGTTCAATCATGCATTAACCATTAACAATATAAAGATACTATTGTATGAAATTTAATTGCACTCTATACTACTTTAAGCAAACTCATACTACACTAAACTCAATATTTAACTATGATTTGAAATTGTAACCTAGATCTAAGAAAGAAATTACATGAAGTAAGCTAAACTAGTTCTATTTGACAATTCAATTTGCAAAAAGAGAAAATACTCATAAACAAAAATTAAACACTATTCCAGCATATGACAAGTAATGAAATGAGAAAACTAACTAATAACTAAATAAGCAAAACTAAACAGTAATTCGATAAGAAATGGAAAATAAAACTAACACTGTCCATCCACCGAAGCCCTGTCAAAGAAATCATGAATTAAAAACTTTGTTTTTATCATCTATTTCAGCATAAAGAAAACTTATCTATCATCTACTTATACATGGGATTAGTATATAATATTGCAAGCTGGCTTATACTAACTAAAGTGTCATTTCATACTAACAATATTCTTCATAATAACCTACAAAACTAAATTAAACCAATTAAATCACAAACAACGATTTATATAACAAAGAAGAAAAATGACAATTCATATACAGGAAAATAAATAAAAAGACATCTATGCTATATAATTCACAAGAAAACTCATTAGATTGTTACCCAAACTACTTGTGGGCCCCCCAACAAGTCATGGTTACTCTTCAAATGCAAACCACAAGCTTCAATAACACAAATTCACCATTAAAACTAAAAACACGGTCTTTACACAATTCTGGCAAAATGAAAATGGAAAAACAGAGCTAAATTGACTTTGTCTCTAACTCTCTATTGCTTAACTATTGTCTGACCACTGAGGTGGTATTTATAAGTTTTACAAGATGAGAGGTCGACCACTGGAAGGGTCGACCCTCTCTAGAAAAATTAAATTGCATTTAAGATGCTCTAACTGTCGGTGGCTTCTAGAAATGAGGTGAGCCAATAATCTCCCAACATAACAACCCAAATCAAGTTGTCAAGAGTTCAGTAGCTGGAGGCCACGAGCATGAGAAAAACCCATGTATCTTTTTCGCCCATCGTTGGTCGCCAATACCATAACCGCCAAATCGCCCATCATTTTTGTGTAGTACAGAGTGTCGGACGGAGTATCGGATGGAGTACCGGACTGAATGCCGGATGGAGTACCGAAATGAGTGCTGGATGCAAAAACAAGCTGCGATTTTTCCCCGTGACATAAAAAACGTGAATTAATTTCTTGGAATCATAAAAACATACTGATTTATACTCAGAATCATCACAAAACATGAATTATGTATACCTGGTGTGAATCATAGCAATCTGACACAAAAATATCTTCAAAACAAGAAAATGCATATACACATTCGGCAAAAAGGATCTAATTAACATCATAAAATCAATCATATCACGGGCCCAACAAATATGTTTCTTGAGAAAGCTCTCATGTGACAGAGGGACAAAATGATGGAGAATTGTTCCCACATCCTTCAATTCCTGTCGATAACAATAGGCACATATTTATCAAGTGATCACTTTGGAGGTACCTCTCCTTTCAAGGTACAAGTTAACTTTGATATTCTTGTATTTGAAGGTCAGATAGATGAAGATGCCCTCGAAAAATGGTTAAATATGCTAGAAGGTTTTTTCTTTGTTCACAATTTTTTGGATAGGGAAACTTACTAAGAGAAAAGTTCCACATAGGAGACTGGATTATATGGGGCCGAGCCCACTTGGTATTTTTTGTGTCGATATAGTTGAGGAACAATATTACCCTATTGGTAACTATGACGTCCAGTACATGAGATGGACTACACTACAGCAAGAGTGGGGCCAAACAGTTCCGAAGTTCAAAAATACTTTCCATACCTTGCACACCAACATGGGTATCAAATACTTCGAGTGACATCTATTTTTCAAATACCACAGGGATCTACATAGGTACATCTAAACTGAAATAGATTTCCTAGACATCTCATCACTGAGAACTGCCTATGGATATGCTGTCAAAATTGAGAAAAAAATTTATGCACCAGAACAAACGGGAGTTCAAGTACACAAATCCACAACAACCAAAGTATGGTAAAGACGACCCTAACAACCATCCTCTAGAAAAATAGTCCAAGCCACAAGAAAAGAAGGATAACAAAAATATGAAGGACACTGGAAAGTGGTGCGATTTCCACAAACGATCCTGACACAAAACTGATGAATGTCGATCAAAACAATCATTGGTGGCCAAGATCAAATAAAAGGATCTGAACCCTGATTCATAATATGAGTCAGAAAATAATGGGAGAATAAATATAATCGACACATACCCCACTGCTACTATCGCGACTGCAACAATTCAACCAAAAGAACCAATAGATCCTGAACTTGAGGGAGAGCACACTTTTCATTCACAGATATTGGCAAAGGGTATCCCGCTACATTTTATTGTTGATAGCGGAAGCCAAAAGAACCTAATCTCATCATAGGTCATCAAACAATTAGGATTTTCAACAACACCACACGCGAAACCATTCAACATCAGGTGGCTTCTCCAGGGACGATATCTTCATGTCAGGCAACAATGTAAATTGTCATATGACACCCATCCCTTCAAGGATGAGGTATTATGTGATTTTGCTCCACCAAATGTCTATAATGTTCTTTTGGGCCAACTATATATGTGTAAGTTCCATGCTATTTATTGGTCTCGACCCCGTAGTTTCATTATTACTTTGGGGGGTCATCTCTACAAGATACTAGAGGTAGTTCTGACTACTATCCCACCAAAATAGTGCCACAAGGTAATCTCTCATTCTACAAAATTCAGCCTCTTCACAATCTATTCAAGAGAAGAACAGAAGGAGACTGCAACCACTGCATCCTTGGCCCAAGACCTTTCTTTCCAATAGAAGAAGATTGTAGAAGAGAAAGAAGATATTGTTTCTTCACCTAAAATGGTACCTACACACTTCCATTTCAATCCAAGACACACTAGGTTGGTTGATTAGATTCAACCCCGCCAACGACAGGTTTGTGATAGTCTTCAACAAGCTAAGTAACGCAACTTCTCCAGCAAGGAAAACAACTCACCAAGATTTAGAGTCAACAAATCATTTCCCCTCTCCCCCCAGGAACTCAATGTAATGGAGACCATTTATTCCTAAGGATGAAGGATTGATCTAGGTGGATATTGGTGGTCACCCACCTATTCCAACTGGTTTAAAACAGTTTTATGGAAATTATTATTTTCAACATTTTTTCAGGTCCCAAACTTTCAAGGCCATTTTGAGGGCCTAAACGACATTTTTTCATGATCGGGCACCTCATGGTAGGCAAAGGCTTTCATTGAGCCCCCAAAATGTGTTGGCAAATGTTTAATAGGTAGCGTATGCTTGTCATTGATGGAAAGTACAGCAATGAAGATGGCATGAGTATAGGAAGATCAAAGGTCGAGGCCTTTGACACTTAGAAATTCTTCCAAGTAAGGAGGATGCATAAGCTTGGAGGAGAAGCGTCAGTGATCGTTGGATCCCATCCCGAATTCCCGATGACTGTCAAATCGCAATGTAGACAAGAGGAGCGCACAGATATGGAGAATAGATCTCGGACGTTAGATCCGAGCGCAGGGTTCGACCACCATTAGATCGAGGAGAACCTGCATGTTCTTTAAAGTGCAAGGAGAAAAGGGGCTCAAAAAATTCCGAAAGAAGGAGGACCGTCCATCATCAGGAAGGACACGTGGGGAAATATCATAAGTTCACTGACTGGAGAGTCAAAGGAACAGGGTTCCTTAACTTCTCAAAATCACGATGTAAGCTGAGCTGTCAGATCAAAGGTTTGATCTGGACCGTTGATTCCAGTCCTTGTCGGAGTTTCGGGGATCGAGAGTTGGACATGTCAAAGATTATTGACATCAGGAATCTCGATATCGTGATATGCAAAATCGTGATGTAATCTAAGCCGTCAGATTAAGGTTGAATCTGGACCGTTGGTTCCAGTCCTTGTCGGAGTTTCAGGGATCGAGAGTTGGACATGTCAAATATTATTGACATCAGGAATGTTGATTTCACAATATGCAAAATCGCGACTTAATCGCAGCCGTTGTATCAAGATGTGATCTGGACCATCGAACCGACTCACGTCAGCATACCACGTCAGCTAGGAACACGTGGCACAACCAAGTAATGACAAGTGTCAGACTGATTCAACATGCCAAGCACATGTAAGTCACGAATCAGGGTGACACGTGGTAGTTATTTATCACATGTGACGTCAGCAGACTTACACCATGTCGGAGTTTTGAGGATCGTGTGTTGGAGATGTCAAAGAAACAATGCAACAGGAATCCCGATTTCGCGATATGCAAAATTGCGACTTAATCACAACCGTTGAATCAAGATTGAATCTGGACCGTTGAATCCAAGTCCATTTCGGGAATTCAAGGATCGAGAGTTGGAGATGTCAAGGAATGTTAACATCAATAATTCTGATATCACGATATGCGAAATCGCGAAATGATCTGAACCATCAGCTCAAGTGTTGATCAGGACCGTTGATCCCACACCATTTTGGGGTATCGGGGATCACAACTTGGAGAGTCGAGATGTCTCATCTCCAGACTCACGAAATGCGAAATCATGAAAGTGCCTTATGCATAAGGCTATGGTCATAGCCCTTGGTCACATCAGCGAGAGATGGAGGAAAGAGTTAGAGAAACCAAGCTCCGTTTCAGGGATCATGACTGGGAAAGTCGAGATGCATGGTCACATGAATGCCAAATTGCCAAATGCCGAAATGAATGCAAGATCTAATAGAATTCATCCAATGACGCAGATAAATTGGATATGATCGGAAGGTTACTGTTCTCTCTCACAGTTAACCCCTCGGTTACGAATCTGTTAGTGAAACGGATTCATGATTGCAAATCAGTTAGCGTTTCAGTTGCTCAGACAGTTGTCATTCTTTTGCCGAAGGAAATGGGAAGTGGAACTATCGTGGTGGTGCGTATCAAAGAAAATAAGACAGACTGTGTAGGCGTGGTTGTTCTGGATGAAAATGAATGAAACTGAAGAAGATTGGAGGGCTACCATTGCACGACACAGTGAAACTGCTAGAAACCATTGATGGTTTCTACCAGAGAATGCGAAGAGACTTCTGTGTGTTTTCTAGAGGAGATGAAGAGTCACATGGAATCTGCTAGTGGAATGAAGATGAGTCATGGAGGAAATTGACAGCTGGATGAGGGTTAGAGCTCGTAACTAAAAGAGAAAGGATGAGCTCGACTGTAA
>SNQJ01S0003274.1:112629-123003 GCA_010110895.2 Picea sitchensis | reverse complement strand
TATGAGTTGGTGCTCATATGTATGATAATGTAAAGAATGTAACTATTACTTATCATATAAAGAAAAAGAGGTTTTTACCCTGTATGGGTTTCCTCGGGAAATATTTGTCTCTAAGTTTCTCATATATGTGACTGATGCTAAATGTGCCATTAGTTTATTTCCCTGCATTATTGTGATCATCATCCAGTGCTTCTGCAAAGTGTTAAAAATAATCGTAATTGTTTAAGCACGGTAAAAACTGATTCACCCCCCCCCCTCTCAGTTGTCCAACAAAATGAATATCCTCATTGATACATTTCCAATGAGATATCATGCGCCCCAAAAAAAGATCGTATGCCAAAGCTATGCCCCCGGGAAATTGATACACCAAACTACCCAAAATAGGGTCCACAAAACTGTTGGATTTTCATCTTCCGAGGTTAGGGTTTTGTAATTTATTTATGTTAAAAAGGACTTTGGAGCCTCATTTTAACATCCATATTCTTGCAAATGTGAGTAGCCATCACATCTCTTCGCAAAGATAAGCTGCCACCATTCTAGCAAGTCTTTCACTCTGTATTTCTATAGTTTTGTACATTTCCCTCATTAATAGAGATTGTGTATTAATGTATCTATGTGTTTATGTTTATATATATGATATATCTCTATTATATTATTTATGCATATCTGTACATCTCTTTATTATATCTCCGCTCTCATTTCATGTCAAAAATAATGTGGATCAGTGGTATGAGAGTTGGTTGCTCTTGATCGTTTTTTCAGTGCATGTTCCCGATAAGGTCCAAGTATAGAAAGTTGGGTCTCAATATTGTATCTCTTGAGGAAAATTTCTCTCGTACGCCCAAGAAAACCTCCATGGTGGAAGAAAAGAAAAATGACAAAGCAAAATATTCTATTAATCTGTTGCTTGAGGAATCTCTCATGCGACAGAGGGAAAAAATAATGGATAATTTTTCCCAAATCCTTCAATGCCTTTCGATAACAACAGAAACATTTTCATCAAGAGGAAACTTTGGAGGAACCTCTCCTTTCAAGGTATAAGTTAATTTTGATATTCTCATATTTGAAGGTCAGATAGATGCAGATTCCCTCGAAAAATAGTTAAATCTACTAGAATATTATTTCTCTATTCATAATTTTTTTGAAAGGGAAAATATCACCCTCGCACTCCTTAAGGATATCCCCCATGTCAAACATTGGTGGGAATCTTACTAGGATTGAATTTCCATAGAGGAGTCTGGAATATATGCGGTCAAGGAACAATATTAACCTATTGGTAACTATGAAGAACAATACATGAGATGGAGCACATTGTGGCAAGAGAGGGGTGAAACAGTGGCAGATTTCACAAATAATTTCCATACCTTTCACACCAAGTTGGGTATCCAATACTTCAAGTAGCACTTGGTTATAAAATACTATGGGGCTCTGCATAGGTACATCCAAACCATAATGGATTTCCTAGACATCTCATCACTGGGAATTGTCGATTGATATGTTGTTAAAATCAAGCATAAATTTAATCACCAAAACAAAGAGGGGTTCAGGTCTGCAAATCCACAACAACCAAAGTATGGTAAATACAACCCTAACAATGAGCCTCCAAAAAGCCAGTCAAATCTAGAGGAAAATAAGGGTAATGAAAAGATGAAGAAAGACACTAGAAGTGGTGCGATTTCCACAAAATCCCTTGGAACAAAACTGATGAATGTCGCTCAAAAAAATCATTGGTGGCTAAGATTAAAGAAAAGGAGATGAACCCTGATTTAGAATCTAATTTAGAAAACAATGGGAGAAGAAAGATCATTGATGCAGACCTCGCTGTTATTTTCGTGACCACAACAATTGAACGAGAAGAACCATTAGATCCTAAAGAATGGGAGCACCTTTTTCATTCACATATGTGGGTGAAAGGGACCCCAATTCATTTTATTGTTTATAGCGGAAGAAAAAATAACCTCATCTCAGTAGAGGTGATCAAATAATTGGGATTGTCGACAACACCACACTTGCAACCATACAACATCGGGTGCTTTCGTTAGGGATGAGATCTTTGTGTCAGCTAGAAGTGTTGATTGTCATACGACATCCATCCCTTCAAGGATGATGTATTATGTGATGTTTCCCCACTGGATGTATGTGATGTTCGTTTGGGCCAACCATATATGTGGAAGAACCATGCTACTTATGAGTCTCAACCACGTAGTGCCATTGTTATTTTGGGGGTTCATCTCCATAGGATACCAGAGGTAGTTTCAAAAAATGTCCCACCAAAATAGTGTTGCAAGGTAATATCTCATACTGCAAAATTTATCCTCTTCATAATTTGTTCAAGAGATGAATATAAGGACACTGCAACCACTGCATCCTTGGCCTAGGACCTTTCTTTCCAATAGAAGAAGATTGCAGAAGAGAAAGAATATATTATTTCTTCACCTACAATGGTACCTACACACTACCTAGTCAATCCAAGATACAATAGGTTGGTTGAGCATATTGAACTCCGCCAACAACAGGTTCGTTACAGTATTCAACAGGCTAAGCATCACAACTTCTCCAACACGGCAAGCAACTCACCAAGATTCAGATTCAACAAACACTTTCCCCTCTCCCCCAGGAACTCAACGCAATGGATACCATTTCTTACTAAGGAGGGAGAATTTATCCAGATGGATATCAATGGCCACCCACCTATTCCAACTAGCTCAAAACAATTTTATAGCAACTTGTTATTTTTAGTGGTTTTTCGGGTCCCAGACTTCTGGGGCCATTTTGAGGGTCCAAATGATTGTTTTTCATGATATAGCACCTCAGAGATAGTCCAAGTATCTTATTGGGCCCCGAAAATAAATCTTCTCTTCGATTCCTTTCCAACGAGCTATCGTGTGCCCCAAACAGAGATCATATGCCAATATTACACCCATGCGAAGTTGATTCAGCAAAGTACCCAAAATGTGGTCCACAAAACTGTTGGATTTTCATCTTCCAGGGTTAGGGTTTTGGATTTTATTTATGTTAAAAAAGAATTTGGAGCCTCATTGTAACATCCATATTCTTGCAAATGTGAGTAGCTGTCACATCTTTTCTCAATGGTAAGATTCCACCATTCTAGTGAGTCTTTCACTCTATATTTCCACAATTTTGTACATTTTGCTCATTAATAGAAATTGTGTATTATTGTATCTTTTTGTTTATGGTTATATATATGATATATATCTGTTATATTATTGATGCATCTCTGTACATCTCTTTATTATATCCACTCTCATTTCGTTCCAAAAATAACACGGATCAAGTTTACCATTCGACTACTAGTCGTCCTTCATTCGGTCTCTAGTCGGTCATCTCACGCCCATACTTTGACATCTTTTGGGTTGAATTTCTATCGATATATTTGAATTTGAATTTACCTGGTTGACTTCCTTGACCTTCAAAATTCTTTCGATCTACCTCAAATTTGACTTTACCTAGTCAACTTCCTCAACCTTCGACTTGCTATCGATCTACCTTGACCTTCGATCGTCAGTCTATTTACCTCGATTAGAATTTCACTGCAAAGAATATAAAAACCCAACACCTCAAGGTGTGCAAGTGTCACTTTCATGACCAGACTATGAAATAAGTATTAATCAAGTGGGAGGAGACATCTCCAAAGGATGTAACTTGGGAACCAATCACCATACTCCAATAGTTTCCACATCTTGATCCTTGAGGAAAATGATACTTTTGAAGGGGGAGGGAATGTTAGGATCTAGCCCTAACCCCTCTTAGTTGGTTATTAGTTAGCATGATATATATTTTCCATGTAATAAAGGATGACATTAGTTAATAAGGATTATTAAATAAATGTGAACAAGTCAATGTAAGAAGACCTAATAGAAGCTTCCACTTCTAGAAGAAGCTTCCTCTATATCATTTCTTAGAAGATATAATTAGTATAAATAAGAGTAGGAGGTATTATAAATCTTGTATTGATAAATTATTGTAATAGAGCTCTGCTTTGCTGGAGGTTTCCCCCTCAAAGAGGAAAGTGAACATTGCATTCTTGAATAAAGGTATTATTTCTGGTATTTTTCTCTCAATATTTTGTTGTCCCCTTGATAATTTCTAAATATTCTATTTTCTACATAATATATTACATATAGTACCTTACAAATTACTAAGCCCTTTTTTCTAGAAAATTATGCATGTGGTATCTAAACTGGGAGTGGCTTGGGTGCACCACTTAAAATCAATAATTTTTTTATGAAATTTGGTGAGAAGATAAAATAGTTTGTATCATACATCATATCCATATTTTCATACCTTCAATCTAAAGTATGAGAGTAGATTGATAAAAATACTATGGCTCTATTAGTGCATAGATAAAATTTGGAAATTACTATGCATTGGTTCAAGACATCTGTGCAGCAACAAATTTCAATAAATTTGGCTGAAAATTGGTGATCATGTGGAAAAATGTTTCCTAGACACATTATCTAAATTTCAGACCTTGGTTCCAATAAATAAGTGCATGTATATTAAAATAATAATCCATTGTTCAGAACCCGCGTGCATAAGCCAACTCCAAGCTCGTTAGCACCTAGACCTTCAATAACATACCCCCATGATGATCATCAACAACATTAATGGAGCCATCAATCGACCAACTACAAAATTTAAGAGAACAAGGATTGAAAATTTTGATTGTAGAATAGAGATTTAATAAGGGTATTTAGGCATGATCGAGGGATGTTACAAGTATCACCTTGGATCCAACCGTACAAGACACCAGTAGAGTATGGAGGCATTGTTACGAGGGAAAAACTCTCTATGGCCAAGGGTAAACCACAACAGACAGGTATGACTGCAGAAATCAACTCAATTCCATTGTATGTTATATAAACTAATGTGCAAGATAAGAAAGAGGCCTACCTCGATCCAACGTTCGATGATGTTCCACTGTTGAGCACTTCGACCCAAAGATTTATACCTGCAATAAGTTCTTAACAAATAAGAATAGAAAGTACATGGTGATAGTATAAAGGGGTTAGCACATTAGATAACATAATCCATTAATAAACATTACAAACATGCCCATGAATAGTAATCATATATTTTCACGATACCAATAGGACGGGAAATGAGTATTTCTATTAATAATTGATCAGAAGAAGTGACAACATTACAGACTTCCATGTCAACACAGTTCGAAAGAAAGAAACCAAGTTCCTTCCAACCGGGCCTCCACCACTTTAATCCTCCACCAAAGGCAAGCTCATAGGAGAGAGACAATGAGGTTCTCTCAACAATAGGGAAAGAGCTTGGGGGCTGACCACTGTGTTCAGACTTGAGGGACAAATGGATGCAAACTCAATATGAAGTAATTTCTCCAGAGTAACTTTGCTCTCAAATTTGAATTATTTCTCCTCTTTTCCATAGCTCAAAATTGTTCTTTTATAGTCTTCAGAATGCAACTGAAGGGTCGAGTCGGAACGTTTCCATTATGTGGAAGTCCAAGGATCATATATCTCCTATCGTGACATGGAAACCCAACTCCATTTTGTATTTTTTGGAACAAATCCTGATGTACGTGGGCTGTAGTGGAGCAACCTGCATATACGTATGTTGTATAACAGATAGGGCATGTATATGTGGAAAAATGTGTATTTTTGGTTCTGGATTCATCAAAAAGGGATGACAAGTCTGCATAGGGAAATGGAAAAAGGCCCTCTATGCAAGATAGCAATGGTGGGTCAAATCTTGCTATAATAGATTCCCCCTAATGTGTGAGATCAGATGAGTATCTGCTATGGCTGAAATACATTATAAATAACCCAAGAGTGGAGTGGTAGAGAACTAGCTGGATGAACTCGAATGATCATTACATTCTGTATTGACTTTGCATACATTGCTACCAAGAATACAATGCATATCCATGTGGAAATTATACCAAATAAGTGTCTTTGGCCATGAATAGGAAAATACAAATGCGGTTGTATGCCAAAAGCTGTCATAGTCACGAACAAGGCCCAATGAAACCAGTCTCAAAATCAATCTGAAGATATATGTATACCATGGAGTACAATCTGATCTCCCATGATCACTGAAGTCGAATAGGTGATGGTCCAATGAAAGGGAAGCAACAACTTAGGAAAGCTGCGGCCACATAGTGATGTATTCAAGTCTTCTACACTATCCGCCAAGGGTGCAATTCTACATCATGTGAATAAAGGAGTTGAGGTCGAACACAATGAGACATCGTTTGATTACCGGTCATTGAGGTATACCATTAAAAAACGTAAGACAACCTACCAATAATGAAATTAGGTATCAAGGTACCGAGTACATTCCTACAAGTGTGAATAAAGGAGTCGGTGTCGAACAATTGAGAAATCCATCGATCAAGAGACATTGATGTATTCCCATATGTCAATGGCGAGAGAGCCTGCCACTAATGACTGTAAGCCTCAAGGTACTCATAAAAATCTAGGTCCCGTATCCAGAATAAATGAGCTGAAGTCGATGGAAAGAGACCCACTGAAAGGAGAGAATTAAGGAATCTCTCATCAGTCAGCACAAGGAACAAAGCAGGAGCTTCATGATTTGGTGGATGTCGGATGAAGAACGTGTTCATGAACCAACTACCCTGTGCGTCTTACGTGTGTACCAAATGCAATAGGTATATGAAAAAGAACCTATGAATAGAAGCCAATGATGAAAACTGCTGACAAAGGCGAGGAAACCACCAATAAGGCTAATTGCATCCAATACACTGCACGAATCCCAAAGTGTGAATAGATGTCTTGCCATCAAACACAAGGGAAACCGCCTAGTCAGTGACCAATGATGAAATGTCGATTTTTGGGTTCAAGGTGACCTACCGATGATGCAATTAGGGCCAGGGTGCATGATAAGACCATAATATCACGTGATTCTGAGACAAACTGAGGGTATGGCCGACATGCAAAGTCAATATTTCTGAGGAGTGGCTGGCATAGGTTGCTAAACATCCTTTGAACAAGAGTATGAGACATATGGTTGACTTTGGCAGCATAGACTCAATGATCTGAATATTATATGCAGGAGGCATCAATAATGTTCTCTATATGAACTGGAGGAGTAACCAATCGGCAGAGAAAACTTTGTGACAAGATCATCTTCCTAAGGCCATGCTAAACCCAAAATTGTGATGACACAAGGACTCAAGAATTTTGTTCTCTGTTTAAAGGCGACACAAATGCTGGCAATTATAATATAATACTCCCTTCCCGCCCGTCTTTTTTTTTTTTTTCATAACAAATAAATGCTATGATACAGAGGAGGAAATGAGTGTCACAAGTAAGCAAAAGTAGTTCCAACAGTGGAACGTACCTATGCTTAATGCAAGGAAATTCATGTGGGATATGGAAACTCAAGGTGATGTTCCCTCCAGGGTATAGGGTGTCAAAATGCGAAGGATATAAACAAGGCTCTGCTTGGTTGAGGATGCAAAACCTGCTTAGGCAATGGTTTATAATGCAAAGAGAGAACCAGCTAAAGGCTCAATACTGCAAGAGAGGGCATGAGATGAAATCACAACTTAACGCCAAAAAATATCCTTTTTAATGTCTTGTAGTCTACCTGGTGTGAAAAAGGGGTAAACCTATGCCAAATAGATGTCTTTTCAAATTCAATTTATGAGTGTGAAAAAGACAAGTTCACTCAGCAATCTTTTCTATTTTTGATAACGAGTCGGAAAAGATCTTAACTAAGACTCATGACCTTTCAAATTCAATTTAACAAGTGGGAAAGGGACAAATCACTCGACAATATTTTCGGTTTTTAGACGAGTCAGAAAATAGTTTAACTAAGACTCGGTTTGATGTCTTAATAAACATGTAAAGGGGGAGGCCAAGGCTCCCATCTCGGTCTTCTGTGGAAAGTCTGTATCTCACAGATAGCTGACAAAAGCTTGGGAAAACCCAAAGCTCTCCAAGTCAAGGAGGAGAAAGTGCTAATGTAGGATATAGTCTTCGTGATGGTTCGAATAATGTCTCTTAATGAAAAATACATAGGTGGGGGTATGGGATGCCCCATCAGGTCATCCCAATTGAAGGGAACCTCGTCAGGACTTGGAGGGAGACCATTCAGAGGAAGAATAAATCTCTCTTGTTCAAAAGGGGGAGGATTTGGAATTTTGATGACATGACTGAAAGGTGCATCACTCTCTTCAGGGAGAGTAGGATTGACCAGATATTGCACTGGTGTGGACACTTCTTCAATTATAGGTTGAAGAGGATGCATAGTAAAGGGGGCAAGTGACGCTTTACCCTTGACAAAAGGGGTGAGGTCGGGAGAGGATTGCATCGGTTGAACCATCGAGATGATAAAAGGAGAAGTGGTGTGAGGAGAAACCACGGATGCCTTAGAATTTGAAGGGCTCTTGGGTGAGCCCCACGCTTATGGTATCCCGGTAGTAGCCGGGCACAAACGAGTAAGGTGACTTTCTTCACAAGTCTTGCAAAGGAATTTAGGCTTACGTCTGAGATGTCTAGGCTTCTTAATGTGAATAGCATGGGAAAGAGAGTCATCTCCTACATGATGAATAGAGGTTGGAGACATGACACGACTATTATTTGGGGTAAAAAGGATGGTGCCCCCAACATAATTGGCAGAGGTTGGGGGCAAGTTGTTGACATAATTCATAGAAAAATTCGACCCATCTCTGACATGACTGGCATAGGTTGGTGATGGAGAACTAGTATGAATGACAGTGACTAGGATAATGATATATTGTGGCATTTGATTCCAAGGTCCGAGGAAAGATTGATTCTGAAAAATTGCAGGCCAGAAAGGATCCTGGTGTACCCCTTGTCCCAGCCTAGAAAAGTGGTGGTCGATGCCAAAATGGTCTGAAGAGGTTTGGATGGGTATCTTCACTGAGGTCTATGAAGAGACTGACATAGGATAATAATTATTCTAGTGAGGACATATGTTTCCCCCTTGTGAATGGGTCCCATAAAGAGGGTATCCCAAACCGTAAAATTGATTCTCCCCATATGAAAGACCCGAGGGTACTTGAGGACCTGGCATGGAAAAAGTGCTCGAAGGAACTAACATGGTGGACGAAAGATACATGGGTGGGGTGTAATAAGTGGGATAAGCACCCATATGAGTACTAGATCCTAAAAGAGCATAGATAGTATTGGATCCATAAAGGGGAAGGTTCCAACCTCCCATTGGGACACGACTCGTATCAAACGAAGAAGTAAGTATCGGAGCCATGGTGCCCCCAGATCCAATTCTAGGATTCATATATGTGGGCTAGGGAGAGGGTTGCATGGGGTGTTAGAAAAATAGGACCGTGGAGCAATAAAATAAAATAAATGTAGAAACAAAACATAGAAGATACACAATACAATAGAGACACAGATTTATGTGGTTCACCCAGTGTGGGCTACGTCCACCAGAGAAATTGCCAGGTCCTTCCTTTTGTTATTATCCAGCAGATGAAGGGATACAACCTACAACAAACCCGTTGTAACTTCCTCTTCTTTCTCTCACAGTCTCCTCTCTCAAAATAAAATATTCACCATCAACCATAGCCGCAATACATTTCCCTCAGAAAAAAAGGGTTGCCTTCTAGGGAAAAAAAACCCTAACATAATCTCTAGCGTTAGATTTGTGACCTTATAATGAACATTCTAGATTTACAATGAAATTACAATATACATTTACAAGTCAATTTTTCCTTTGGGGGCTTCGCCCCTAAACTCCCACTGGGGGCCCACTTGCCCCCAGCCGGGGGAATATCCCCCCGGGACCCCGTAGAGGGGATAACCCCCCTCTGCACTCCCCCACATGGAAGAGTGTACATACTTATGGGGTGTAAATACTTCATGGGGTATAAACATGGATGAAAGCAAGGACCTCTGAATGAGGAAGATAATCAGGCTCCACAACCAACAATCTCCCACTTGGAGACTGATCTCAACAACTCCACCGCTATTGTATATGCTGGACTTTGAACCTTCTTGGACCTGGTAAATTTCTCATCTTCATCTTCATTCTTGAAGACCAACTGAAACTGAGCAGGAACTTAGTTTCTCCCTGGTTACTCCCTTTGTTAACATGTCTGCAGGATTCTGGCTAGTGTGTATCTTTTCCAACTTCAAATGTCGATCTTCCAAGGTGGATTGTATGAAGTGGAACCTCAACTGTATATGCTTAGTCTGTGAATGGAAGGCTGAGTTCTTTGCAAGGTGAATTCTGACTGTCATAGTACAACCTGTTTTTCTCCTGCTTCTTGCCCAATTCCTCCATAAACCTCTGTAACCAAATCATCTCTTTACTAGCCTCTGTAGCAGCAACATACTCTACCTCTGTTGTTGAAAGTGCAACAACCTTTTGCAT
>SNQJ01S0003274.1:79302-110409 GCA_010110895.2 Picea sitchensis | reverse complement strand
CTCTTTGTTCCTTTGGAGCTCTGCAATCTTTCTTCAGATGTCCTTTCTTCCCACAATTCCAACACTCTATATTTCCAAGTCTGGATTTGGATCTGCCCTTCCTAGAATTCCCGCGGTTCCCTGAGCCCTTTCGTCTATCCTTTTGCCTTCCCCTGTTCTCCATGTTCAATGCATTACCTGATGTCTCACCTGTTCTTTTCCATCACATTTCCTCACAAAGGATAACACCAACAACATCATCAAATTTTAAAGTATTTGAACCAGAGATAGAGTTACTTATAGCCATGACCAAGCTGTTCCAGCTTTCTGGCAATGAGAACAATATTAGAAGAGCCCTGACCTCATCATCAAAGTCCACTTTTATAGAACTTAGTTGATTAGTAACCGTATTAAATTCATTTAAATGATCTGCAACAGACCCACCTTCTGACATCTTCATATTAAATAATCTCTTCATTAGAAATACCTTATTGGATGCCGAGGGTTTTTCATACAATTTAGCCAATGCGTCCATCAAACCCTTCGTTGTCTTTTCTTTGGAAATATTGAAAGCCACGGATGCTGCCAGGCTTATTCGTATCGTTCTTAGAGCCTTTCTGTCAAGAATCTCCCATTCTTCATCCTTCATGGCCGTTGGGTTCTTTGCTACTCCGTCCAATGGTAGGAATAGATCATTCTGATATAAATAATCTTCCATCTGCATCTTCCATAACTGATAGTTTTGGCCATTAAATTTCTCGACCCTAAACTTTCCATCTTCTGATATTGCTCCCACTCGAACCAGGAACCCTCTTTTCTTGCGAGTTACCTTTCGCTCTGATACTAGTTGTTAGAAAAACATGACCATGGAGCAATAAAATAAAACAAATGCAGAAACAAAACACAAAAGATACACAATACAATAGAGACACATATTTACGTGGTTCACCCAGTGTGGGCTACGTCCACCAGAGAAATTGCCAGGTCCTTCCTTTTGTTATTATCCATCATATGAAGGGATACAACCTACAGTAAACCCACTGTAACTTCCTCTTCTTTCTCTCACATTATCCTCTCTCATAATACAATATTCACCATCAACCATAGCCACAATACATTTCCCTCGGAAAAAGAGGGTTGCCTTCTAGGGCAAAAAACCCTAACATAATCTCTACTGTTAGATCTGCGACCTTATAATGAACGGTCTAGATTTACAATGAAATTACAATATACATTTACAAGGCAATTTTTCCTTTGGGGGTTTCACCCTCGAACCCCCGCTGGGGTCCCGTTTGCCCCCAGACCCCCCAGCCAGGGGGATATCCCCCCCGGACCCTGCAGAGGGGGTACCCCCCCTCTGCACTCCCTCGCATGGAAGAGTGTACATACTTCTGGGGTGTAAATACTTTATGGGGTATAAACATGGCTGAAATAAAGGACCTCTAAATCAGGAAGATAATCAAGCTCCACAACCAACATAGGGGAAGGCATATCAACAGAAAAATGACTAGAGACCCAAGGTGTAGACCGAGCATTGTAGTTATGCATACCATTGTAAAAAGTGGAAGGTTCCATCCCCATGAATTGAGTAGGCATCATGGGGTGGGTAGCAGTGAATGAGGGAGAAAAAGAAATTCCACTGTCCATAATGATGAAACCCAAAATATACTCCGAAGGTGAACTAGTAGTCAAAGAGCATACTAAAAAGTCAAATGGCCAATATGCATGCAAATGGGCTAAAGTGGTTGAGTGGCCTCCCTTGCTAAAGAAGGTATGTATCGTCCAAGAGGGACCTGAGACTCCCTACTAAAGTTTGGAGGTAACATAATCAGTTATAGGGGCCCTCGTGGGCTTAACAACTAGTCGGTCAGATCCCCCCATAGAGGTAATCCTGCATAAAGGTTGTGTGTTGTCCAACCCCTATCTGACCTAGGGTACAAGCAGAATAACCCCTGCAAGTAACCTATGAGATACCTAAGTCAAGCAACTAATAATCCATTGTATAACTGATGCACAGGCGAGTAGTCGTAAGTTTGGATCACCATATGGGCAGGGTAGCAAAGCCCGAAACCTTGAAAGCACCGCATCTCATAGAGGTATGGGTACTAGAAAGATCCCCAAATACGAATAAATCCAAAGAAATATCTCTGACGCTAGGTGAGTATCCAGGGTTTATCCATTAAACTAACTTCGCGTGACCTCGTGATTAACTCTGGTGTGAGTGGAGCCTCTTGATCTTACCAATTATACAATGGACTTGTCAACTCCCTGTCTCATACACATATGTTGATTTAATTGCCTTGGAGAAGTTTACTCACAAAATCCTATTCCAAGGCACTAAATCCTAGACTAATTTGTGCACCCTAAAAATAAAATCGTGACTAATCAAGTTTAGATTAAAGCATAAATTTTATTGGCCGTGATTACTCAAAAGGGTATGGAAGTGAAACTCATGATGTTATGAATCTGCAAGAAGATAAATATGAATATAATGCAAAGTTTATCTTTAACTTTTCAATGAATGATATGCTAATAAAAACAATGCAATTTTCAATTTCAACTCTGTAATTCATAAGTAAAATGCAATCTTTCGCTAATTGCACTAAGCTAATGATAAAGGTTCAAAGACAAAAATGCTAACCAATGAAAAATGCCTATTTTTTTTGTATTTTCAATATATTAAAGAGAAAATGCATGGATTGAAAAGAAACCTGATATATAAATTCTACTATGTATAAACGAAATAAATTCAAGAAGAATATCAAGCAGCCAAGCAAACAACCGAGGGTTCAATGACAAACCAAAAATGAAAAACAATGAGAAAGACTACGCCCAAAAAATTCAACTCCCAACAGGTTTCCTATCAACCCAAAGAAGCTCAACAGGCACTACAGAGACCTAAGAAGGTTCAACAATCATCAAATCCCACCCAACAGTCACTAAACCAAAAAAAAAATCAAGGGAAAGTGGTAGACGCGACGGCTAAGCGAAACATAGCATATACACGCATCCAGTAGTGAGACAACATGCATGTGTACGCGACTATCAAGGAAATAGGGTGTGTACAAGCTTGAAAACAAGGCCAGGCAAGGGTAAAATGGCTGAAAACTCAGACCTAGAGTGAACATAATCTGTCAAGCAGTGATATGACAAGAAAGACAAAGGAAAAAGAGAAATGCAAGGAGAAAAAGTACTTCAACCCTTAGAAGGAAGATATATCCCTAGTGGAGTCGCCAATTCTGATACGAGGGAAAAACTCTCTATGGCCAAGGGTAAACCACAACATACATGTATGACTACAGAAATTAACTCAATTCTATTGTATGTTATATAAAATAATGTGCAAGATAAGAAAGAGGCCTATCTCGATCCAACATTCGATGATGTTCCACCATTGAGCACTTCGACATAAAGATTTATACTTGCAATAGGTTCTTAACAAACAAGCATAGCAAGTACATGGTGATAGTATAAAGGGGTTAGCACATTAGATAACATAATCCATTAATAAACATTACAAACATGCCCATGGATAATAATAATATATTTTCATGATACCAAAAGGATGAGAAAGGAGTATTTCTATTAATAATTTATCAACATAAGTGACAACTTTATAGACTTTCGTGTCGGCAAAGATTGAAACCAAGAAACCAAGTTCCTTCCAACTAGGCCTCCACCACTTCAATCCTCCACCAAAGGCAAGCTCATAGGAGAGAGACGATGAGGTTCTCTCAACAATAGGGAAAGAGCTTGGGGGCTAAACACTGTGTTCAGACTTGAGGGACAAAGGGATGCAGACTCAATATGAATTAATTTCTCCAGAGAAACTTTGCTCTCAAAGTTGAATGCTTTCTCCTCTTTTCCATAGCTCATAATTGTGCCTTTATAGTCTTCATAATGTAACCGAAGGGCTGAGTTGGAATGTTTCCAGTATGTGGAAGGCCAAGGATCAGAGATCTCCTGTTGTGACATGGAAACCCGACTCCATTTTATATTTTCTGGCATAAATCCAAATGTATGCGGGTTGTAGTGGAGTAGTCTGCGTATACGCATGTTGTATAGCAGATAGGGCACGTATATATGTAAAAATGTGTATTTTTGGCTTTGGATTCATAAAAAATGGATGAGAAGTCTGCATATAAGGGAAATGGAAAAAGGCCCTCTGTGCAAGATAGCAACGGTGGGGCATATCTTGCTATGACAGGAACCCATTATTTTACAAGCGCAACAACAACTAAGATATAAGATAGGAAGAAGGGATACACATTTACTTGTGTTTTATGAGTCTTGTACATATTTGCACGACCACCAACCTCATATCAAAGCTCATTCCCCATACAACATAATTTTGGGAATAAGGAATAACCATCCCCATCCTATTTCTCTCCCGAAGTTGAGAAATTTGCAGAGAAAGGAAATAGTTAGAGAAGGAATCGATGAGTAAAGAGTTGTGCAAACTCAGGATACGAGTGCACTCCCATAGCACAAAACTAACAGAAGCAAGCACCTTGTAGTTAACAAGAACGATAGTATGAAAAACAATTGGGCCAAAGATAGAGGTCAATAACCCAGGTTAATCCTTCCTCTCCCGCGAACACATCAATATGCTGCCAGAACTGTCGAAGCCTATCATACTCAAACTCCTCTAGAAATTAGGGATGTAGTGGAGGCTCTAGAAGATATTTGATCCGGATTATTTTCGGCATGAAATGAGATCGGAGATATAATAAATAAATGCACAGAGATATCACAGATATTCAATAATATAACATAAATGTATCAGATATGCAACCATAAACATAGATATACAGTAATGCACAATTTCTATTAATGAAATAAATGTACAGAGACTGTAAAAATATAGAGTGAAAGACTCACTAGAATGGTGACAGCTTATCTCTGAGAAGAGATGTGACAACTACTCACATTTTTAAGAAGATGATTACAATGAGGCTCTGAAGGCATTTTTACAATAAACATGAATTCCAAAAACCCTAGACATCCAAAAACCTAACCCTAGGAGATGAAGCACCAAAAGTCATGTTGGCCCCGTTTGGGTAAGTTAGTACATCAACTTCCTGGGGTCGTAACGTTTGCATACGATCTCTGTTTTAGGCGTATGCTAGCTCCTTGGAAAGGTATCGTCGAGGAGATTCATTTTGAGAGCTCAAACATGCCTTCAACTATCATTGAGAACCTCTATATTGAAAAACCTTCATTTAGGCCCTCAAAATGGCCCCGGAAGTTAAAACCTGATAAAAAAAGTAAATTGCCAAAATTGCAAGAAAACTATTTTGAGCCAGTCGAAAAAGGTGGGTGGTCACCATTATCCACTTGGATCAATCCTCCCTCCTTAAGAAGAAATGGTCTCCATTGAGTTGAGTTCCCGAGGGAGAGGGAAATGAATTTGCTAGATCTGCATCTTGGTGAGCTACTTGTATTGTTGGTGATGTCGCGCTGCGTAGTTTGTGGAAGTCTGTCACGAACCTATTGAGGTTGAGGTTGTTCAACAAGTTGAGATACATGAGAGGATGGTTTGCAGAAAGAATCTTTGTGCTTTGCTGCAACCTTGTCGATCTTCTTCTATTGGATAGAAGGTGCTTGGGGCAAGGCTGTAGTGGTTGCAGTGTCCTTTTGTTCTCCTTTTGAACAGATTGTGAAGAAGCTGAATTTTGTATGAGATACTACCTTGTGACACTTTTTTGGTGGAACAATAGTCGGAACTACCTCTGGTATTCTGTAGAGATGACCCCCTAAAGTAACAATGACACTACGGGGTCGAGACTCATAAACAACATGGCATCTCCACGTACATGGTTGGCTCAAGAGCACATCACAGACATCTAGTGGGAAAACATCACATAATACCTCATCCTTGAAGGGTTGGATGCTGTATGATAATGATCACTATTGGTTGACATGGAGATCTTGTCCTTGGAGAAGCCACCTGATGTTGTATGGCTGTGGGTGTGGTGTTGTCAACAATATCAACTGTTTGAAGGCCTCTACTGAGATGAGGTTTTTCTGGCTTCCGCTATCAACAATAAAATGCAGCAGAGTCCCCTTCACCCACATTTGTGAATGAAAAAGGTGTTCCCCCTCTTCAGGATCTGTTGGTTCTTTTGGTTGAATTGTTGCAATCGTGACAATAACAGTGGGGTCTACGTCAATAATCTGTCCTTTACCAATATTTTCAGAATCAGATTCAGAATCAGGGTTTGGCTCCTTTTCTTTGATCTCGGCCACCAATGACTATTTTTACCAACATTCATCGGTGTTGTGCCAGGAGATTTTGTGGAAATCACACCATTTTCCAGTGTCCTTCTTTGTCTTCCCGTGACCCTTCTTTTCCTATGTCTTGGACTGGATTTCGGGAGACTGTTCGTTAGGGTCGTCTATGTCATACTTTGGTTGTTCCATATTTGTAGACCCGAACTCCTGTTTGTTCTGGTGCTTAAATTTCTACTCAATTTTAACAGCATATCGATAAGAAGCACCGAGTGATGAGATGTCCAGAAAATTCATTTCAGTCTGGATGTATATGTGTAGAGCCCCACGGTATTTCAGAACCAAATGTCACTCGGAGTCTATGATACCCATATTGGTGCCCAAGGTATGGAAGTTATTGGTGAACTCCGAAACTTCTTGGCGCCTCTCTTGCCGTAGTGTGGTCCATCTCATGTATTGGTCCTCGTAGTTGCCAATAGGGTAATATTGTTCCTTTACCGCATCCACAAAAAAATCCCAAGTGGGATCGACCCCATATATTTCAGAATCCTCTATGGAACTCTGCTCCCAATAAGTTTCCCACCAATGTTTGACATTGGGGAGAGCTTTAAGGAGTGAGAAGGTGATATTTTCTTTGTCAGAAAATTTGTGAATAGAGAAATACCCTTCTAGCAGATTTAACCATTTATCTAGGGCTTCTGCATCTATCTGTCCTTCAAATACAGGAATATCAAAATTAACTTGTACCTTGAAAGGCGAGGTGCCTCCAAAGTGGTTGCTTGATGAAGATGCACCTGTTGCTATCGACAGGTGTTGAAGGATGTGGGAAACATTGTCCATCATTTCATCCCTCTGTCGCGTGAGAGCTTGCTCAAGAAACAGATTGATAGGATCGTCTGCTCCGTCATTTTTATTTTCTTCCACCATTGAGGGTTTCATGGGTGTGCGAGAGAGATTTTACCCAAGATATACAAGCTCGAGACCCAACTTGCTATGCTCAGACCTCATCGGGAACATGCACTGAAAAAAACGATCAAGAATAGCCTGCTCTGATACCACTAATACCGATTGTTTTTGGCACGAAATGAGATCGGAGATATAACAAAGAAATGCACAGAGATATCACAGATATTCAATAATATAACAGAAATGTATCATAGATGCAACCATAAACATAGATATACAGTAATACACAATTTCTATTAATGAAAGAAATGTATAGAGACTATAAAAATATAGAGTGAAAGACTCGCTAGAATGGTGACAACTTATCTCTGAGAAGAGATGTGACGGCTAATCGCATTCGTAAGAAGATGATTACAATGAGGCTCTTAAGGCCTTTTTATAATAAACAGGAATTCCCAAAACCCTACACATCCAAAAACCTAACCCTAGGAGATGAATCGCCAAAAGTCATGTGGGCCCCGTTTGGGTAAGTTAGTACATCAAATTGCCGAGGTCGTAACTTTTGCATACGATCTCTGTTTTAGGCGTATGATAGCTCATTGGAAAGGTATCATTGAGGAAATTCATTTTGGGGGCTCAAATATTCCTTCAGCTATCATTTATAACCTCAATCATGAAAAACCTTCATTTAGGCCCTCAAAATGGCCTCGAAAGTTAAAAACTGCAAACAATAGTAAATTGCCAAAATTGACATAAAACTATTTTGAGCCAGTTGGAAAAGGTGGGTGGCCACTAATATCCACCTAGATCAATCCTCTCTCCTTAGGAAGCAATGGTATCCATTGCATTGAGTTCCCGAGGGAGAGGGAAAATCATTTGCTAGATCTGCATCTTGGTGAGCTGCTTGTATTGTTGGTGACATCGCGCTGCTTAGTTTGTGGAAGTCTGTCATGAATCTATTGAGGTTGAGGTTGTTAAACAAGTTGAGATACATGAGAGGATGGTTTGCAGAAGGAATATTTGTGCTTTGCTGCAACCTTTTCGATCTTCTTCTGTTGGATAGAAGGTGCTTGGGGTAAGGCTATAGTGGTTGCAGTGTCCTTTTGTTCTCCTTTTGAACAGATTGTGAAGAAGCTGAATTTTGCAGTATGAGATACTACCTTGCGACACTTTTTAGGTGGAACAGTAATCGAAACTACCTCTGGTATTCTGTAGAGATGACCCCCCAAAGTAACAATGACACTACGGGGTCGAGACTCATAAACAACATGGAATCTCCACATATATGGTTGGCCCAAGAGCACATCACAGACATCTAGTGGGGAAACATCACATAATACCTCATCCTTGAAGGGTTGGATGCCATATGATAATCGACATTGTTGGCTGACACAGAGATCTCGTCCTTGGAGAAGCCACCCGATGTTGTATGGCTGTGGGTGTGGTGATGTCGACAATCCCAACTATTTGACGACCTCTGCTGAGATGAGGTTTTCTTGGCTTCTGCTATCAACAATAAAATGCAGCAGGGTCCCCTTCACCCACATTTGTAAATGAAAAATGTGCTCCCCCTCTTCAGGATCCATTGGTTCTTCTGGTTGAATTGTTGTGGTCATGACAATAGTAGTGGGGTCTGCGTCAATGATCTATCCTTTACCAGTATTTTCAGAATCATATTTTGAATTAGCATTCAGCTCCTTGTCTTTGATATTGACCACCAATGACTATTTTGAGTGACATTCATCGGTGTTGTGCCAGGGGCTTTTGTGGAAATCACACCATTTTCAGGTGTCCTTCTTTGTCTTCCCGTGACCCTTCTTTACCTGTGTCTTGGACTGGCTTTCGGGAGACTGTTTGTTAGGGTCGTCTTTGTCATACTTGGGTTGTTGCGGATTTGCAGACCTGAACTCCCATTTGTTCTGGTGCTTACATTTCTGCTCAATTTTAACAACCTATCGATAAGCAGCACTGAGTGATGAGATGTCAAGAAAATCCATTTCAGTCTGGATGTATCTATGTAGAGCCCCACTGTATTTCAGAACCAAATGTCGCTCGAATTCTTTGATACCCAGCTTGGTGTGCAACGTATGGAAGGTATTGGTGAAATTTTGAACTGCTTGGCCCCTCTCTTGCTACAGTGTGGTCCATCTCATGTACTGGTCCTCATAGTTTCCAATCGGTTAATATTGTTCCTTTACCGTATCCACAAAAAAATTCCAAGTGGGATCGGCCCCATATATTTCAGACTCCTCTGTGGAACTCTGCTCCCAATAAGTTTCCCACCAATGTTTGACATGGGGGAGATATTTAAGGAGTGCGAAGGTGATCATTTCTTTGTCGGAAAATTTGTGAACAGAGAAATAACCTTCTAGCAGATTTAACCATTTGTCTAGGGCTTCTGCATCTATCTGTCCTTCAAATAAAGGAATATAAAAATTAACTTGTACCTTGAAAGGTGAGGTGCCTCCAAAGTGGTCACTTTATGAAGATGTGCCTTTTTCTATTGGCAGGCATTGAAGGATGTGGGAAACATTCTCCATCATTTCGTCCCTCTGTCGCGTGAGAGCTTGCTCAAGCAACAAATTGATAGGATTGCCTGATCCATCATTTTTCTTTTATTCTGCCATTAAGGGTTTCTTAGATGTGTGAGAGCAATTTTCCTGAAGAGAGATAAGATCGAGACCCAACTTTCTATACTCAGACCTCATCAGGGACATGCACTGAAAAAAACGATCAAGAACAACCTGCCTCGATACCACTGATCCGGATTATTTTCGGCACGAAATGAGATCAGAAATATAATAAAGAACTGCACAGAGATATCACAAATATTCAATAATATAACAGAAATGTATCAGAGATGCAACCATAAACACAGATATACAATAATACACTATTTCTATTAATGAAAGAAATGTACAAAGACTGTAAAAATATAGAGTGAAAGACTCGCTAGAATGGTGGCAACTTATCTCTGAGAAGAGATGTGATGGCTACTCGCATTCATAAGAAGATGATTACAATGAGGCTATGAAGGCCTTTTTACAATAAACAGGAATGCCAAAAACCCTAGACATCCAAAAACCTAACCCTAGGAGATGAAGCGCCAAAACTCATGTGGGCCCCGTTTGGGTAAGTTAGTACATCAACTTCCCGGGGTCGTAACTTTTGCATACGATCTCCGTTTTAGGCGTATGATAGCTCGTTGGAAAGGTATCGTCGAGGAGATTTACTTTTGGGGCTCAATTATGMTTTTATATGTCATTGAGAACCTCTATCTTGAAAAACCTTCATTTAGGCCCTCAAAATGGTCCCGAAAGTTAAAACCTGCTAAAAATAGTAAATTGCCAAAATTGCCAGAACTGTTTTGAGCCAGTCAGAAAAGGTGGGTGGACACCAATATCCACCTAGATCAATCCTCCATCATTAGGAAGAAATGGTCTCCATTTCATTGAGTTCCCGAGGGAGAGGGAAAAGCATTTGCTAGATCTACATCTTGGTGAGTTGCTTGTATTGTTGGTGACATCGCGTTGCTTAGTTTGTGGAAGTCTGTCACGAACCTGTTGAGGTTGAGGCTGTTCAACAAGTCAAGATACATGAGAGGATGTTTTGTAGAAGGAATCTTTACACTTTGTGGCAACCTTGTCGATCTGCTTCTGTTGGATAGAAGGTGCTTGGGGGAAGGCTGTAGTGGTTGCAGTGTCATTTTGTTCTCCTTTTGAACAGATTATGAAGAAACTGAATTTTTCAGTATGAGATACTACCTTGCGACACCTTTTAGGTGGAACAGTAGCTGGAACTACCTTTGGTATTCTGTAGAGATCACCCCCCAAAGTAAGAATGACACTATGGGGTCGAGACTCATAAACAACATGGAGTCTCCACATATATGGTTGGCCCAAGAGCACATCACAAACATCCAGTGGGGAAGCATCACATAATACCTCATCCTTGAAGGGTTGGATGCCGTATGATAATTGACACTCTTGGCTGACACAAATATCTCGTCCTTGGAGAAGCCACCCGATGTTGTATGGCTGCGGGTGTGGTGTTGTCGAAAATACCAACTGTTTGACGACCTCTACTGAGATGAGGTTTTTCTGGCTTCCACTATCAACAATAAAATGCAGCGGGGTCCCCTTCACCCATATCTGTGAATGAAAAAGGTGTTCCCCCTCTTCAGGATCCATTGGTTCTTCTGGTTGAATTGTTGCACTCGTGAAAATAGTAGTGGGGTCTTCATCAATGATCTGTCCTTTACCAGTATTTTTAGAATCAGATTCTGAATCAGGGTTCGGCTCCTTATCTTTGATCTCGACCACCAATGATTGTTTTGAGCGACATTCATTGGTGTTGTGCCAGGGGATTTTGTGGAAATCACACCATTTTCTGGTGTGCTTATTTATCTTCCTATGACCGTTATTTTCCTGTGTCTTGGACTGGATTTCGAGAGACTGTTTGTTAGGGTCATCTTTTTCATACTTTGGTTGTTGTAGATTTGCAGACCCGAACTACCATTTTTTCTGGTGCTTAAATTTCTGCTCAATTTTAACAACATATCAATAAGCAGCACCGAGTGATGAGATGTATAAAAAATCCATTTCAGTATGGATGTATCTATGTAGAGCCCCATGGTATTTCAGAACCAAATGTCACTCAGAGTCTTTGATACCCATCTTGGTGCGCAAGGTATGGAAGGTATTGGTGAACTCCAGAACTTCTTGGCCCCTCTCTTGCCACAGTGTGGTCTGTCTCATGTACTGGTCATCATAGTTTCCAATAGGGTAATATTGTTCCTTTATCGCATCCACAAAAAAATACCAAGTGGGATAGACCCCATATATTTCAAACTTCTCTGTGGAACTCTGCTCCCAATAAGTTTCCCGGTAAGTGAGTACATCAACTTCCCGGGGTCGTAACTTTTGCATACGGTCTCCATTTTAGGCGTATGATAGCTTGTTGGAAAGGTATCATCGAGGAGATATATTTTTGGGAATCAATTATTCCTTCAACTATCATTGAGAACCTATATCTTGAAAAACCTTCATTTAGGCCCTCAAAATGGCCCCATAAGTTAAAACCTGCTAAAAATAGTAAATTGCCAAAATTGCCAGAAAACTATTTTGAGCCAGTTGGAAAAGGTGGGTGGCCACCAATATCCACCTGGATCAATATTTATGAAGGAAAAGGAAACACACTCCAAATAGTGAGGTCTACATAGAAATAATATCTTGGATTCCAAACACCAGATATACCAGGGAAAGGGACACAAATTATTACATAACGACAGATTTGTATTATCACATGAAGGTCGTTCTAGGACAATCTCTCATTGACAAACACACAACCTTCAATGACATATCTATGCAAATAGAGTATCTTCAACTGTAGGTAAAATATCAGTATAAAAATATCTATGTTATGGTTGCAAATCTAGCGAGAATCCACTTCGAAGTTCCTAGTGATGAAAACCCTTAGGTGCTCGAGGACACTGCCACTCCCCCTACTATCAACATTCCATGATTTATCCTTTACTTATAAGTTTTATGTATAATTTTTGTAGCCAACATAAAGAAATCAAATATTTTTATAATTATTGTATCCAGAACATGGAAAACAATATTAAGAGAAACCACATATATTAGAGGGAGCCCAATATGGGTGAAAATTTTATTTTTGGTAATATCAGAGATAGAAACCTTAAAAATGATAAGTATGGTTGTCAATCAGGACTACTAGTTAGTAGGAAAGAAGATAAACATATGTAACTCTTTCCTTGTATTTTTGTCCATATTCTATAAATATAGTTTGATAGCTTACAAAAAAAAAAACTAATCCATTGTCTGCATAAAAATATAAAAAATATCTTTGTGTATTGGTTTTTGGACTTGGAAACAGGGTCTAGACTCCAATTTGTTTGAAGGTGTAGTGTGGTGTCCTCTAAAACATATCTAAAATTAAACATCTAATTCCAATAGATGCATGCACATTGATGAAAATGTTGGACCACTATCATTGTTGAATATTTAAAAATTTGGAAATAAAGCACAAAATTGAAAACACATGTTTTTTGGGTGTGCATGATTACCAAAGCCTAGGGACAATCTTGTATTAAAATACTTTGGTTGGAAATTTTGAGCATATTTCTCAAAAGTTATATGAAATTTTCGTATATATTGTCCATCCTCCTCTACCAATATTTTCTCCTAATATCGACAACATTTACCTCAATTTCATGGATCCACACTTCTTTGCATCTACTCCACTCTTTACCCTTTCTTTATTTATTTTCAATTCTAGTCCATAGTATTGCACTACTTCCCTTTTCTTTAAACAAATGGTGCTTGTTTCCACACACTTCTCCCACTCAATGGTTCTTACTACCTCTCCAACCTCCCTCTTAGGAACCATTCCCAATGCTTATTGCACCGGCCACACCAATACACTCCTCTCATCACTATCAAATTTCTTATTATCCTATCCTTATTTTGTGACTATCCTCTTCATTGTCACTTCATTAACCTTATTTGCTTCATTTCTTGCCAACATACCAACACAAAAAATATTATGTAAATGACAAACTCCCATCTCCTCCTCCTTCAAAAGTGTTGTAGTAGCACTAACTATATGCTCTTATTTTTCTTCAGACCACTACTCCATAGGTTCTTGCTACTGTACTTTCTTCTTACATACCAATACTAGACTTAGAATCACTTTCTCATCCTTATCCACTTGTTCAATAGAAGGATGTAAGTTTAATTTCTTCTCACATTTCTTAAAATAATAGGTATTTATTCTCCCATCATGCACAACTCTTCTATCAAACTTCCATGGTCTTCCTAAAAAAATGTGACAAGAATCCATGGGAAAACCATCACATAGAATTATATAATATAATTTTCAATATTAAAATTAATAAATTACTTCTCTCTCATAATGACCCTATGCCCATTTTGTAACCATAACACTCTATATGTTTCCAAATGAGGTTTTCTATTCAAATTCAATTTATGGACAACCTAAGACTTGAGTAAACACTAAATGTTTTGCATTTCATTTTGAATATTGTCTTCTTCTATTCCATTCCTTTTTCAACCTATTTCTCGATATGTAACAATATTTTTCTCATCGTCAAATTTTCCCATATCTCTAACCCCACATGAATCACTTCACTTACTACTATTGTTAGTTCTGCTTCGATAATATGAGTTCTTCCCTCTTAGGTTCTTGCTTCCCTTATAAATTTTGAGAATTCAAACTTCATATGGCATTGCACTCCACATATAAAGAAAATTCCTTCATATTTACCTCCTCTACCTCTTGATGACCCTCTTCTTTTTTCAGTATCAAATCTTCTTCTAGTAGGGTAGTCCACATTGTTGGAGATTTATTCACATTCTTATTTATTTTCTCTTACCCATCCTCTCCCAATTCCCAAACCCATCCTCATGGTGTATTTATTTCTCTACAATTTCTCCTTAATTCTCAATGATGGTTTATAAACCTCTACAACTAAATGACAATTTAACACATCAAATTAATCCTGAATGGAATAATCCAAACCATTCACATACTTGGAAATGGATTATGGACTACCTTATTTTGACTAAATCTTATATAATCTTTGTATAATTCCTTAATGTACTCTTTTATAGTCATCTTTTCTTTCTTTAAATTTTTTAATCTCCTCATTATATTCAAAGCGTAATCTATAAGCATAATTTTTTTTTGAACTTTTCTACCATTAACTTCCAAGCCTTGATCCTCTCTTTTCTTTCATTCTCTCTTTTAAATTCCAACTCATCCCACCATAAAGAAACATGACTTTTTAGCATTGTACAAGCAAACCTAACCCTCATAGGATCTTTAATTTAGTCAAATTCAAAATATTTTTTCATTTCTCTTATCCGATCTATCAATTCCTTGGGATTTAAAATTCCAGAAAACAAGAGATTCAATTTTAGGTTTACCTCCAATAATTTTTATTTCTTTTATCATTATCCTTTCAACTACTACTTGTTCCTGTGGTTCTTTGTTGACAAACTCCACTATTGCTTAGTCATGATTTTCTATTTCTTGGGTAGTACATCTTATTTGTGTTGCTTTCAGGGTATCCATTCTTGTCATCCTTGATGTAAGGTCATCAACATCATATTATTATGGTATTATAGGAATTTAATGGTCTATTCCTCTCTGTGCCATCTACAAAATTGTCTTCTAGATCACTGGAACACCACCATGTCCATTAAATCTCCACTTCCACATCATCCATGGGATCCTTTGCTCCTACCTTAGACAATTCTACTCAACGTTCCTCCCTATTGGAATTGTCTTCCACTATGGAGTCTTAATAGCAGGATCAAGTCATTCTATTACCACTTGATGTATTACTTAGGGTCTTGGAATCAAAGTTACATAATGAAATCACTAAAGAAAACCTAAAACTATAATTGCATTAATCTGAATAGACATTTCACACACATTGTTTATTATAAAATTATTAGCATAGAAAAGACCTCTCACAAGATCATCTTCTATATTTATTGAGTCAATGGCCAATGGTCTTGGGCCTTATTAAATTCACATATCCTATGCATAGGTCTCTGGATCACACAACACTACTAGAAAATATAGAAGACCAAATCAATGGAGAGCCAACAACTCTCAGATATTTAACCTATGAGAAGGTGATTGCTCAATTACCAAGTCATTTCATTTATTTGGGTAACACACATTTAACTTAATCAATAAAAATTTAAATATCACATCTTTAACTTCCAAATACAACCTAGAAGTTGGAGTTTGAATATGCGAAGTCAAATTGGAAAAGTAAATACATTGCATAAATTTTTGTCCTTTTATATTGCTCTTTGTAATTAAATTAATTCCACCCCTTAAACTAAATATATTTTGACAAATTTTTTTAGGGAATATATATTAATATGTCCTCTAAATTCTATAAAAATTTTAGACTTTGATTCCAAGTATTCACTGTACACAAGTCAAAAGTCTAAACCCCTCTTTCTACAAAAATATGATCAATTATGCATTTGGGTTGGGCACAATAATTAATAATTTTGATAAAATTTGGTGAGTAGATAAAGGAATGTTTTTTGCATAACATATCAACTTTAAAACCCTTATTCCACATATCGGTTGTGCATTGGTCAACATACTAGGTATTTGTCAGTGCATAAATAAAATATAGAAATCTCTGTGCATTATTTCTAGAATTGGGCACATGGTCTAAACTCCATATGTTCTTCCAAAATTTGGTTTGAAGGCATAATAAGATATCCTATGCAACATTTCCAAAATTCAACATCTGATTCCAAGGTATGAGAGCATACAAATTAAAATGTTTGACCACTATCGCTATTGAAATCCTGAAAAAAATGAAAACCAAAACACTAATCTCAAAATAAATATTTTTGAGTGTGCATTATTGTTGTAACCCCAAGGATGTTCCTACATCACTTTACCTGCATCGAATAGGTACCTCCACACAGGTCTAAGTGTCTATACATGTGTAATTAATCCAAATCCTTCTATCTTAGAAATTTACTTTAATTAAAGGAATTATTAAAGTAAAGTGCTTTTATTAATTAGTTGAGTTTTAATTAATGAAATGCTATTTAGTTATTAGCACTAGTGAATTGAATCTTAGTCATTGATATCAAGTGATATGAGTTTTAATATCAATCATTAATAACTTTGGAGATTAGGTTTAGATCATAACTCAATATTATAAAAGAAAGCATAAAGTAAAGGAGGATATACTTTTGGATAGAAAAGAAGAATTTTTTCTCAAGTGTTTGAATCACGAAGGATTGTGATTCAAGGAGATATTAGATAGATGGAAAAGTAATTTCATCTAGATATTAGTACAGTTCAGGGAGAAGAGAGAACTGGAGCAACCGCAAGAATATCTGGTAGATTGGAGCCACAATAACTGAGTGGAGTTGTACGCACTTCATAGGTCAGTTAGGGTGCATATGTACGCAAGATACAATGCAGAAAGTGAATAAATATGTGGGCTACAATGAGGACAAGCACATACATATATGGAAAATTTAATGTATGGGATCATACAACCTCGAAGGATTTTCTAGGGTTTGCAAGTGTTGTATATATATTTTTGTGTTTCTTAGTGGGCCATTTTCCCAGCAAGGGATCCCTTGTAAGATTTGATATTATTCTAATGATAAGTTGATTTGAATGGATTAATATATTTTTGTATTGTGTATAATATTTGGTTTCTAGTATTGCATCCACTGTTTAGTTATGTTTAATATTCCAGTTAGTGTATTTTATTTTTTGAGTTGCAAAGCTAATTTAAATCTAGGAAATCACTAGTAAATAATATATCTAGGTGATGGGATTAGAAAACTCAACATGGTATCAGAGCTCCCATTCTAAGATGGAGGAAAATTCTAGGTTACACAATATTTTATGACAACATATATATTAGATATGAAATCCACCAGGTTGCAACAATGGGTGTTTAAAGGATCAAACATAGATCCACATCAGTTTGCAGTAGATCTATAATATGTGCAAGGAGATCTCTATAGATCTATAAACCAATAGTTAAATTATTGTGGGTGCTTGAAGGAATAAGCACACAATAGTTGGTTTTGATTATATCTAATAAATGGCAGAAACAAGTGTTAGATTCGAAGATAAATTGGATGGATCATCCAACTTCTTGTCCCAGAAAATAAGAGTCAATTTTATTTTGAAGTAATATGATCTTTGTTTGATTCTTGATAAATTAATTGCTTCACCGATAGATCCGAAATAATTTGAAGTTCAAGAGAAGAAGTAAATCAAAGCCTAATGTGTAATATTGGATGCAGTAAAGGATCATTTGATTCCTCACTTATTTGAGAAGAAGATGGCCAAGGAAATGTTTGATACCCTGCTAAGTTTATTCTAGACTGATAAATTGAAAAGGAAGACGATCTTGAGAAATAAACTCATATCTATGCATATGTATAGATATGACAATATTACCATCTACTTCATGAGGATCACTCAGGTACGTGATCATCGTGCAACTATTGGGGAGAAAGTGAATGACATAGAACTTGTTAATGTGGCCCTGAAATGTTTCCCAAAGACTTGGGAACCATTTGTCAAGTGAGTTTGTGCTCAGGAAAATATTCAATATTGGCAGAGGCTTTGGGATGATTATATCCAGGAAGAGACTTGGGAAGAGTCTAAATCAAAAAAACAAGAATGTGGAGAGGAGAACCTGGATTTGGTCAGTTAGGCCAAGAAGAGAAAAGGGAAAGGTTCCAAGGGTAACAATGAGGGATCAACCTCATAGTCGAGGAAGAAGGAATTGATTAAAATCAAGTGTTTTTCATGCCACAAGTATGGTTATTATGCATCACAGTTTCTAGAGAAGAAGAAGGGGAAAGGGAATATGTAAACAACAATATAAACATAGGCACAACTAGATGAGTTTGTAGGAAAGTTTGAGAAGGACTTCTCATTAGTCTCCTACCTCTCTACCAACACCAACAAAAGGAGTGTTTGGTACTTGCACAATGATGCATATCATCATATGATAGAAGAAAAATATCTATTCAATAGTTTAACAGAGAAGGACTCAGGTACCCATGTGGAGCTTGGTGATGATTCCAAGTATGTAGTGAAGGGTGAAGGAAGTATATTGTTGCATATTGAGTTAGGTGGTTCATTAGATTCCTAGGATGTGCTTTATGTACCGAAAATGAAGAATTTTCTCTCAGTTCAAGAAAGGGAAATTAATCATATGTTCAAAGGGATCTAGCCTTGACATAGAAGTCAACATTGGGGTTAGAGAGGGAAATCTATACATGTTGTAGGGAAAGCCTATTTGTAGGTCCAAGGGGATCTTGGATCTTATCCATTCAGATGTTAATGGACTAATTTTAGTGGCAGAGGACAAGGAGAAGAGAAGGAAGAAAAGATTTTAGAGACTTCCATTTTAGGGAGTCAACATTCATGTGGGGAGGAATATTTATCCCCTTTTAGTTCTATCAAAAGACCCAGTTGGTATGAACTAACATTGAGGGATGCTCAGGAGAAATTTGAGTCTCCTAGGAGTATATTCAGGGAGAGCGTGCATCCATAGAAGTTTCCAAACTTCATAGACCTAATGAGTAGAATCATCAATTCCATGTCTTCTAATGTTTAGGAAGTAGTTTGGAGTGAAGCCATTGGGTGGGATGATGTGTAGGATATTATGCCAGGATCGAAGGGAAAACAAGTTCTAGGTGACTCTTTGAGAAGTATATTCCTTGCTAAGAGGGAGAATTGATGTTTGTATCTAGGTACTTCTGCATAGGCCTAAGTGTCTATATGTGTGGAAGTTGTCCAAAGACTTCTACCTTATTAATTTACTTTAATTAAAGGAATTATTAAGGTAAAGTCCTTTCATTAATTAGTTGAGTTTTATTTATGAAATTTTAAAGTTATGAGAATTAATGAATTAAATATTAGCCATTGATCTCAATGGAGGTGAGATTTAATCTTAACCATTAATCACTTTGCAGATTAGGGTTAGTTCATAAATAAATATTTTAAAAGAACAGATAACATAAAGGAGGAGATACTTTTGGAGAGAAAATAAGGAATTTTCTCAAGTGATTTAATCACAAAGGACTATGATTCAAGGATATCTCGTATAGGTGGAGAAGGAATTTTATCTAGAGATCAGCATAGTTCAGGGAGAAGAGAGAACAAGAGCAGTTGTAAGAAGATTTGGTAGGTCGGAGCCACAACAGCTGAGCAGAGCTGCACACACCTCATAGGTCAGTCATGATGGATATGTACATGGGATACAATGCAGGAAAACATGCATATACGTGGGATACAATGCGGATAGGAATGTACATATCTAGAAAATTGAATGTACAAGATCATATAGCCATGAAGGAGTTGCTAGGGTTTGCAGGTGTTGTCTATAGTTTTCCATATTTTTCAGTGGGACATTTTATCGATAAGGGAACCCTTGTAAGATTCGATATTATTCTAATGATAAGTTGTTTTGAAGGGAAGGATATATTTCTGTATTTTGTATGATATTTGGTTTCTCGTATTGCTTCTAGTGTTTATTTATGTTGATTATTATAGTCATTGTATCTTTTTTTGTGATCTTCAAATCTAATTTACAACAATAAAATGACTAGTAAACAATACACATAGGTTCTTGGATTAGGAAAATCAACATTAGGCACATGGTACAAACTCCATATATTCTTATAAAATTTCGTGTGAAGGTATAATAAGATCTCATATGAAACATATCCAAAATTCAACATCTTATGACAAGATATGAGAGCATACAAATGAAAATGTTTGACCATTATCACTACTGAAATCCTAAAAAAAATGAAAATAAAACATTAATCTAAAAATATTTTTTTTGAGTGTTCATGATTTCCATAACCCCAAGGATGTTTCTACATCACTTTACCTCCACAACATCTTATTTTTCTCTTCCTCTCCTACTGTCTCTCTCTCTCCCAAAATTCTATCTGAGGAGCACCATTATATATATTATATTGAGCTTTCATTTTAAAAGTGTTGGATTTCCCTAAATCAACTTTGTATAAATTTATTTTTTGTTACATCTCCTTGACCCAATAAACAAGGCATTGATTTCAGTCTTTAGATTGAGTTCCAATGGTAGAGTGAATGATTTACCATAATTTATGTTTTTTTTGTAATGTAAAATAAACAATATTAGTCTTAAAAGGCACCCCACACATAGATCGTTGACCTCCATGTCAATGAAATGCTATTGATGATGGTTGGTATTATGAATTGTCCTTGGCAAACCCCCATGAAAAATACCCAATAGAGTAAATTTGGGGTCTAAAATGTTCCTCACAAGGAAAATATTAAAATAGCAGAAGCATATGCCACATCACACTAAGCATATGCCATGTTATTCTAAGTGAGAGGTGTTATCTAGTGAAGATTAACCTATAGTGTCTCATTTATAATATTTTCCAAGTAAGTTGGGTTAGTGCAGAGTTAAAAGGTGAGGATTAAAGATAATAAAAAAAGGGTTTATATTCTCATGCACACACAATAAATGTAGTGACAAAACACTTAAATCTATATCTTATTTTATTTAGAATACTTCATAATCAATTAAATATACCACTACTTTTTTATATATTTAATAACATCTTTAAAATCACAAAATATCCAAAACTATATTTAAATAATATAATCATAATAATGCTAAAAATAAATAATAACAATAACATATAATTCTTATAGATATATCAAATAAAATATAATTTGTATAATTTATTATTATGCTTTATGAATATAAATATAAATCACAATAATTATACAAATTATTGTGCTTTATATTTATAAATTATAAATGATGGTCAATCTATTCTAGTTTGTGGTTGAGTTGGTCCAAGCTACTAAGAATTTCCTAATTTTGGGTTCCTTTCTCTTCAATGACTTGATTTTTCCTATAGAAGGACATGCATCATGATCATTCACTCTCCTCTTTAAATCACTCTATTCAAAATTTGTAGTAGCCCTGCTATAGCAAGAAATTGAACACATGACTAAACCTACAAAAATTCCAAGGCTAATAGGTGATCCTTTTTCGTAGCCTTACATTGGAAGCTAAAATCCCACTATGAGCTATGGGTTGAATACCTTGAAAAATCATAGCTTGGTGCGAAAAATTCAATTTTTTCCCTGTAAATAATGAATGTAGTGACTTCATAACCAACGGGATTTAGATCAAGAGGAATAAGTATGGATAAGTCAGTTCCCTATTTTAATCTAGGAGCAATGTGTTTAGGAATAGCCCAAGTAGACACACCTCATACCAAATCAGATTTGGAGAGAAAGAATTTTATAACTAGAGGATCAATAAAAAATCATTCATCCTTTTCTTTGATGTTGCATATAAAGGTAATATGGGGGTGGTAGGATCAGGGTGGGGGGTCATTTTTTACCCTGAGGGAAGAAAGTAATTAACCTTTGTTTGGGAACTTGGAATCTCATCCAATAACCAAGATGAAGCTTATGCGCTTCTCCAAGGTATACATTTCACAACCATCCTCAATATAGATTCATTGATTGCAATTGGAGATTCCATGGTTATCATCTAATCACTGGTCCATCAAACACCTTCGAAAGACTGGAATATTACCTCTATCATTTCTAGAATCAACAAAGAAATGGAAGCCTTCAATAGGGTAACATTCTTTCATGTGTTAAAAGAATTCAATAATCAGGAGAATCGCTTAGAAAATGAATAAACCTCCCTAGATTAAGGGGTTTTGGTTAAAAATGGGGGCCATATATTTTCTTTCATCCCCTAAGTTTAATGACCCACTTGGATTGAAATCCATATAGAATATTATTTTATAAACCATTTTATCGACATTACTTAACCCTGTTGTCATGCACATGGAAATGACTCACACAGATGTAGGCATTGGTTTGTTGCAAGCGAGACTTAATTCTCACTATGGTTTTTAGTCCCCCATCACAAGATTGTGTATGTGAGATGGGATATTGGGAGATGTGACCTAAATCAAGTTTTTGAATTGGTATTTTGGCCTCCATATGTTTCTCTAGTTTTAGTGCTCGAGAGTGTTCTTGCACCATCCTCCTGGGTTGAATCTTTGGGTGGTAGCCACTGGAGCTTGTTCATTGGATTATTCCATCTCCCACTTTAGGAATTACTAGAAGTTTTGTGGTTTTCAAGAAATATCGTTAAGATTTAATTATATTCTATGGTTGTTGTTTAAATGGTTTGGTTTCTGGGATGTAGTTCACAGTCTCTTTTAGGCCCCTTCTTCCTCGTTACAGTTTCAATTTTTTCTTTGTGTTTGGATTTGTGGGTTAGGGTTGGGGAATTATTCCCTCACCTCCTTGAACCTATATGTGTGCTCCAATTCTCTAATCCTATTGATTTCAAGTGATATCTTAGCATGTGACAATGATATATAAGAGAGGATCAATAGTTTCACTTTGAGCTCTAGAACTCGCTTAGGCCAATTTGATTTCTTTTTTACCCTGTTACTTGTAATAACACTTAAGACGAGTTCAATTTGTATGGATTCCAAGGATATTCAAGAGGTCTATAGAGTCCTTCACCACATGAAGAGAATATTCATGATAACAATATATCTCTTTGATTATTTTCCATTATAGTCTATGAAAATGAGTAACAATGTGCTACTCATAATGAAAAGTTTATGAACCTCCTTGTCAAATAGAAGAAAAAATTGGATGTGTTGAAAGAAGAAAGCAATATGCTCCAAAATTTGGTCCTAAATTTGCATAAGGACTCCGTATCTACAATGTCAAATCATATAATTTCCAAAAACTTAGCTCAGGTAGATCCCAAAGAAGAAGATATTGTTCATCAACCTAAAGAGGTCACAGAAGTGGATTAGCAGACCTCTACCCATTCCATGGGAGGATAGGAGGAAGTTGTTAGTCAACATGTTTTTTTATAGATTTTATGCTTTATAATGTTGTTTGTATTTTGGTGTCATTTTTTAATAGTATACCCACGTTAATAGCTGAGATATATCAATCAAAACCAACTGTGAACTTTCTTATGTAGTTTTTGAAAGTTGCAAGCTTTGCTTAAATTATCACAAAATTTCTTTTTGTACACTTTATGATAGATCTATTTTGGTGCATAGTAGGAAGACCCAGGGTTCAACATTAATTCACCAACAAAACCCTAATATAATGGCCCTTTCTGCATCACCCATAACCAAGTGAAGTCTCACCGAAGGTATCTATTGTTGGAAAGTTGTTTGTCATTGATGTCAACCCTTGCAGTGTTCAAGATACCTTAGAGTTGTGATTGAGATTGATGGTAAGATAGTTTTCATTGATTTCAACAAGAGCCGTTGATGTTAATAGATGTGTTGGGTGCATTTGATGAAGTCTAAACAAAGACCCAGAGTTGTGGTCATGAGACCTGAAGTTTTTTGAGGAATAAGGACACGAAGGATGGTGTAAATGTAGGTAACTCAATCATGGATGGATAGTCCTCTTAATCCCATTTCCAGTGATAGGTGGTACATCATGTGGTTCCTAAATATTGAGGAGTTATGTCCTTGTGACGTTATAAGTCCCAAAGAATGGTCAAGAAGCCCCTAAATTGGTTACAAGTCATTAATTAAAGGGTAAAGTGGTTGCAACAAGAAAGTTTAAGAATCCCTAATATTAAGGAGAGACGTCACATGGAAAATGTATAAATACACCTCAAGGAGTCTCTCATAAGAACATTCACATATAGATTCATTGAATATCTATCTTGTGAACTAGTGATCTATTTGGCAAGTTTTTCAATGATGAAATCTGAGGTAGCGAAAAGTGTGAAGTGCAAGAGTTTATGGATTACAGACAAGAGATAGGTTTTTCTGTAAAAACCCTGATTGGTTGATCCCCACGGGTCAAACAACTAGTGTCCCATGGGGTATTCCATTGGGTTTCATAATGCATGTCATGCGAGGATTTATGTGATGCCAGTTCTTAGTCCCACGAGGCTAAGACAGATTTGGGGAATATTCTAGTGCTAGGTTGTCGAGGACTAAGGAAAGGTTACTAGTCAGTATTACAGAGTATCAGGTGAACTACATGATTAAAGGTAAGGTTTAAGGGTTATTCTTATGTTGTTATGGAACATGCTTAGTGGTGAGGATACATGGTATGATACACCTTGGTGATGACATGATACCTTATTAGAAGTACACTCTTGGCTATCTTGATATCTGGTTTGGTATATGTCATGGTTATGGTTCATTATTGGAGACATATTTTTGAGATGTTGGTACTTGGTTGAGGTACACCATTGATAGTACTTGTTTGGTGCATATTATGGTACATGGTATATGGAATATTGCCATGTTTTTTGAGGTATACGGTTGATGATATTATGCATGGTTAGAGGCATATGTTGGTGATATTGGTACATGTTTGATTACTTTGTTGAGGCACTTCATTGTTGACATATTATGATATGGTACATGGTTGATGCATGAGACATTACATGGTTGATGTACTTGTTATAGTACATGGTTGATGCATGGTTTGGAACAGGTTTTGGTGCATGCTTGATGTATGGTTTGGTATAGGTGTTGGTGCATGATTTATGCATTATTGATATAGGTTGATTTGCATGGTTTGGTGATGTGAGAGGACTTGGTTTCGTTGATGTTGAGTATAAATTACAATGATAGTTATAGGTTGATGGTACAGTGATAGTGAAAATTTGATAGGTTACAGGTTGATGTGATAGTGTAAGTGACAATGACAATGATTGTGGTAGTGACATTTTGGTCTACACTTATCCTTCAGGGTGGAAAGATGGGGAAAGGAAAGGGGGTTCTAGCCTCCTTCCATATGGTTGCGGAGAACATAGGGAGTTGGATCTTCCTTTAGGTTGGATCCTCAGTATCAAGGGGTTATATCCTTCTTCTGGTTGGAGCAAGAGAATTTAGAGAGTTGTAGCTTCCTTCAAGTTGGATCCTAAAAATCAGAGGGTTGTAGCTTCTTTATGGTTGAAGCCAGAGAATCCAGGGAGTTGTAGTTTCCTTCAGATTGGAGCCTGTAAATAGGGGGTTGTAGCCTCCTTCCATTTGTACCTGGAGATTGGGAAGTTAGTGCTTCCAATGAATGTATTCTTGATAATATATAAGAAATCATTCCATGGTTTTCTCCCATATTGGTTTCTGCGTAAATTCTGGTGTATTCTGTATTTGATGTGATGTGATTCTTATTTTTATATGCTCACGATATATTGATGACACATTGATGATATATTGTTGATTAAGTTGAATTTTATATATTTTGGTTAAAGGTGGTAGAGGTTCTCATACGGATTCACCCCCCCTCTCAGTATTCCAATAATTGGTATCATAGCTATGTTCCTTCAAGAAACAATTTTACCACTAGAAGGTAGATCATGGATTACACTGAGAATGGAACACCAATGCTCAATGGTCAGAATGGTCCGAACTATGAGATATGGAGCATAAGAATGGAATTATTTTTACAGGCACATGGATATGATGTTTGACACTCAATTGGTACATGATACAACTCTTCAAAGAAACCAAAGAATACAACCAAGAAGGAATTGAAAATAAACAAAAAAATAGAAATGTATTTCATCTAGGAAGGACTACCTGATCCAGTAAGAGAGACAGTTGGAAAATTTTCATCAGCTAAATAACTTTGGGATAAGCTACATAATCTCTACTTTGAAGAGTCTCCCATCACAAATCCAAAGAATGCTAAAAATATGTAAGAACAAAAAAATAATAAAGATGCTCATAATGTTAGATAGATTCAAAAGAAGAAGATTGTGAAGAAGGCATAGTATATCTTGAAGTAGAATTAATTAGTGCTTTAGATGAATTGATGAAAGAAAGGAAGAAAATTAAGTCTCTTTAAGAAATTTTTTTTAATAATAATTCTAAACAAAGTTACAAAGAAGCCCAACAGGTCATCGAGAATCTAAAATATCATATGGAAGAAGCCAAAAGGATTGAAGAAACATACAAAAGTCAGATGGAAGAGAAGCACAGTTTGGAAACTTAAATAATATCACAAAGAAAGGAAGAAGAGAAGAGAGAGAATATTTTGACATATCATCTCATGGAAAGATATGAGGATTTAAACAAGCTTGAAACATAATTCATTCAAAAAGAAAAAATACTTGAAGAAGAAATCATCTCCTTGAAGATCCAACTTGAAGAAGCAAAGAGAATGGAAGAAGTCATGAAGATTCAGATGATGAAGAAAGAAGAAGAAGTTGATAAGTTTGAAGAAGAATTTGTCACATTAAGAGTTAAAATCGTCAATCTCAACAAAAATGTTGAAGAGAAGGACTCCAGGTTGTCAAAAAGGAAGAATGGAGAAAAGAAAAAGAGTTATGCAGAAGTACTCAAAGGAAGGAATCATGGTCAACAAGATTCAAAGAAGAATGAGTATAGTATATATACATATTCAACATGACCTTCCACATTCAAGAAACAAATAAGCTTCAATCATGATGAAGTATTCAATAGAAGAGAACATCATGATCAACCAAGGAAGGAATTCAGAAGGACTACACCACAAGGAATATAATTCACTCCCAGGTATGAAAATTTATTTTATGGTCATTGTTTTATTTGTAATAAATTTGGACACAAGGATATAGATTGCGGAGCATATGGAAGAAATGTTCAGACAAGAAATTCCTATTTGGATACCAAAAACATTGAGTGTTACAAATGCCACAATTATGGTCACATAGTACAAAACTGTAGAATCATGATAGATCCCTCCATGAAAGAAAATATTGATGTCAGATACACAAAAGTTTGGAGAAGAAAAGAAATACAAGAGGAACAAGTCCCAGATATTGTAGGGTTTGCAGTAGTGCGAGAAATAAAATAAGAGCAGGTGAATAAACAGGTGCAAGAGATTATACTTTGAGGAATTGTAGTTCAAGACCATAATGAATCCACAGGAAAAAAATGAAGAAGTCAGAGTTAAGATATATGATGAGTCTACGGATGAAGAGGAGGATTACTCCACATCAGAGCATGTATTTGTCTGAGCCATCCGTCTTGGATACTTCTAGTAAATATGAATATTGAATAGGGGGATTCAATGCGATAGCTAATATAGATCTGGGAACCATCCTTTGAGTAGTTTTAAGTGTTTGCAGTGAGATATTCAGAGAAGTCAGATAGCAGAAGTACATAATGACAGATTGATCAATTGAGAAGTAGTGTTCCCATGTAGATATCATAGGAATATCGTTGACAAAGTTTCTAGGAAGGGATACATTCATTACAGGTTCAATGATGTATTGTAGATCAGTGGAAATATTTGATTTAGTTTGAGAAAAAATAATATGTGATGATGAATAAAATCAAAGAAGCTTTCATGATAGTATAGTGACAAATGGGTCATCATTGTGGACAATTGAGTAGAAGAGTTATGACATATGGAAAAAGATGGATTTATGTGATCATTGGAAGGTCTAGACAGATACATGACACATCATATTTACAATTGAAATCAATAGACTCATTGGAAAAGTGGAATCAGTTGGTCACAAGAAGACAAGTCGTGAAAGGCATAATAGAATAGGGAAATATAAACCATCCACATATTAAGCTATATCATCAGAGGGACATTATTGAAAAAATGAACATAAAAGGCCATGAAGATTTGAAGTCAAGAAGTTTTGAATTATTTTTATACATGTCAGAGAGTTAAAAGAGGAAGCACTGATGGACAATATGCAATACTCGAAGAGAGGAAAGAAAACATACACAAGAATCCCTACATTTATCAACATGACATATTGCAGAGAAGTCAAAGAAAGAGAAATCGTTAGAGAAAGAGATCAACAAAGAAATATGAGAAGCATGCATATGGGGAGAGAGATACTGATAGGGGGATACATACCGATAGGGGGAATTATCCTTTTTCCCATGATTTCAAAGGGAGAGAAAGAGGAATATCAGAAAGAGTCAAGCACATGAAGTCAGAAAGGGATTATTCAGAGAAGGTGTACTTTTAGGGAGAGTCAGTATTTTCTATGAACAGAGAAGAGGAACTTGGAGAGAAACATGAGGAGAGAAACATGTGAAGAAAAAAAACATAAGCATGAAGAAAGGTGGAGAATCCCCAGGGAGAGATACCCTTTGTAATCGATGTTAAAGGGGGAGACAGAGAAACATTGATGAGGAGAAATGGTCACATGGGGAGCATGAGTATTGGAGTATGATTGTTGCCATCAATGACAAAGGGNGGGGGGGGGGGGTTGGACAACTGGTTGTCATTGATATCAATCCTTGGAGTGTTCGGGATACCCTTGAGTTATGGTCAATATTAATGGTGAGTTAGTTTTCATTAATTTCAACAAGAGTGGTTGATGTCAATAGATGTGATGGGTGAATTTGATGAAGTGTACAGGAAGCCCGAGAGGTGTGGTCATGAGACCCAAAATATTTTTAGGAATAAGGACATGAAGGATGGTGTAAATGCAAGTAACTCACTCATGGATGGATATTCCTCATCATTCCATTTCTGGTGATAGGTGGTACACCACATTGTTCCTCACGGTTGAGGCGTTATGGCCTTGTGACGTTAGAAGCCCCGAAGAATGGTCAAGAATCCCCTAAATTGGTTACAAGTCATTAATGAAAGGGTAAAGAGGTTGCACCAATAAATTTTAAGAATCCCTAATATTAAAGAGAGAAGTTACACGGAAATATTATAAATACACCTCAAGGAGTCTCTCATAAGTACATTCACATACACATTAAGTGAATATCTATCTTGTGAACTAGTGATCTATTTGGAAAGTTTTCAATGGTGAAATCTGAGGTAGGGACAAGTGAGAAGTGAGGGATTTTAGGTATTAAAGAGGAGAGCTACGGTTTTTTGTAAAACCCCTAATTGGTTGATCCTCGCGGGTCAAACAACTAGTGTCCTGCGAGGCATCCCCATGGGTTGTAAAGTGTCTGTCACGCGAGGCCCTCCATGACATCAGTTCTTAGTCCCACGAGGATAATACATATTTGGGGAATATGCTAGTGCCAGGTTTCTGAGGACTGAGGAAAGGTTACAGGTCAGTATTATAGAGTATTAGGTTAGCTACAGGATCAAAGGTAAGTTTTAAGGGTTATGATTATGTTATTATGGCACACGCTTAGTGGTGATGATACATGGTATGGTACACCTTGGTGATGATATGATACATTATTAGAAGTGCACTCTTTGCTATCTTGATATCTGGTTTGGTATATGTCATCGTTATGGTTCATTATTGGAGACATGTCTTTGATATGTTGGTACTTGGTTGAGGTACACCATTGATAGTACTTGCTTGGTGCATATTATGGTACATGGTCTATGGAATATTGGCATGTTGTTTGAGGTATATGGTTGATGATATGGTGCATGGTTAGAGGCATATGTTGGTGATATTGGTACATGATTGAGTACTTTTTTGAGGAACTTCATTTTTGATATCTTATGATATTTTACATGGTTGATGCATGAGCCGATATGTGGTTGATATACTTGTTATAGTACATGGTTGATGCATGGTTTGGTACAAGTTTTGGTGCATGGTTTATGCACGATTTGGTACAGGTGTTGGTGCATGATTGATGCATGGTTGATAGAGTTTGATGTACATGGTTTGGTGATGTGAGAGGATCTAGTTTCGTTGGTGTTAAGTATCAGTTACAATAACAATTATAGGATGATGGTACATTGTTGGTGACATGTTGATAGGTTACATGGTATGACCCAAGGGGGGCATATATATGGATAAATGTATATGATATGACCCTAAGGGGGGGAATATATGGGCCTAAATGTACATGTAATATGTAAATACATATGTAATAGGGTCGGCCTAGTGATAAAGGGGCCTCATGTGCAAGTGTGAATAGCTATATATAAGAGATCATGTATTCATTATGGACATGTGAATTGTGAAGTATGAAAGGTATTTGGTTATTTGGAGGGGGTTCAACTTCTTCAGGTATATTATGTTGACCTTGGATGAAGAATCTACCAAAATACTGGAATATGAAATTTGCATGAAGGTTGAGGAATCCTTAAATACTAATGAAGTAAAATTAGAAATACAAGCCAAAATTGAAGAAGGGAGTCAAAATTTGTTAGATGGGATCACATTGTATCTTCAAAAGGAGAAAGAATACAATATTCAATAAGGTCAATAGAATATACTTGAAGAAGTTGAACCCCCTCCAAATAACCAAACACCTTTCATACTTCACAATTCACATGTCCATAATGAATACATGATCTATTATATATAGATATTCACACTTGCACATGAGGCCCCTTTATCACTAGGTCGACCCTATTACATATGTATTTACACATTACATGTACATTTAGGCCCATATATGCCCCCCCCTTGGGGTCCATATATGCCCCCCCCCC
>SNQJ01S0003274.1:29470-77725 GCA_010110895.2 Picea sitchensis | reverse complement strand
AACAGTAAGGGAGCTTCGGAATGGAACCTCAGCCGTAGATCTGGACGGGTGGAGTCTGGCCATCCAGATCTGCTCACCGCTTATCCTAAAGCATATTCATGTCCTGGCTTAAGTTGACGTCTCATCTCCACATCTAACGGTCACTACAGACCCTGAGATCCTCTGAAAGAATCTCGTCCGTTCATCGGGGTTTATCATCACGATCTTGACACATAGCCTCCGTCAATCAGACGACTCAGATCTACTCCGGGGTTTCCACCATGAGAAATACCGAACTCTTGTCAACAGGAATCCTGATTCCGTGATTCCCGATGAGCCAATTTACCGATATGGTCCCTTACGTGTTAGCCCTCCTGGCTAAACTCCTGGCCCACGTGACCACTATCTCACAAGACCGCAGCATTATCTTCTGTCGGGTTTTCGGACTTTCCAATGTCGAAATGCACTCGTCCTCAGGATTCACAATCCGCCGAATCCTGATATGCCAGTATAATGACAGCTAGCCCTATAATGGACGCTTTTCACTTGGTCGGGATTCTGGACTTTGCAATTTCGAAGTGTATGGACTTCTTTTCCACGGGATTCCCGATTTCCCGATGGATGACTTTCCTTTCAGGACTTTTCTCGAATGCTCCGATTTCCACCATGCGTCCCCCTATGATGGACGACTCATATTCATTCCGGGGTTTTCACTATGAAAATTCCTGGCCTCATGTCATCGTGACTCCCGATTTCATGAATGCCGATATCCCGATGGACACACCTCTCATCGGGACTTTCAACCTCCTGTTCACGAGGGCTTTACCCTCATGCATCTCTTAATAGATCCAACGATTGTCGGGTTTTTCTAGCTAAGATCTAACAGCTCAGATCTGTCCTACCTTGTGCACTCTTCCACTACTTCATGGATGTGGAAAAATCAATAGTCTAGATGTTCTCATGGACCATGGGGGTCTACGATCCCGATTTCCTTGCTATTCACGAAGATAGAGGAAAAAGGGGCAAGGTATGTAACATCCTTGTTTCTTTCGTCAATCTAACGGTCATGAGTGACCATGGGTCTTTCTATGAAATTTCATCCGTCAATCGATACTTATCCTTACGCTGCTACTTCGGGATTTTAAGAGGGTCATTCCTCCTCGTACAGGGTTTTTAAGACTTGCACAACCAAGTCCTTTTTCCAGGTTCTTGGTAAACCTTTCCAAGGAGGGAATCTCTACGAAGAGATCTATTCTGGGGCATCCCTGGAGACGGATAAGGGTAAAAAACTTCTCGAGAATGGGTTGGAAGTCTGACTTGGTTCAACTTATGCATAATTAGATTCATTTATCAACATAAGCCATGCATGGATTTTCTGTTATAAGCATATACAACTACTAGTACTGATCAAAATACTACTTAGACATTCTTAAAATGAAAACATTCACAGTTTCGCAGCTTATGAGCATAATTATCAAAATACATGTATTTCAAGGTGCCAGAGGCAAAACATGTATCAGAAATAACACCAGGGTTAGGAAACTGTCGAGAGGGGTGCTCATTTCCACCCAACCATAGGCTTAGCGACTCCCAGTGGATTTACCACTAGCCACCCCCAAGCTGAGACCACGATGCTGTGAGACTGCGTCTCTGTTTTCCAGTGACCAGGAGAGAAGGTTTCAATCCTTCCTCTCTGCTATCACTCACTCTGCGTATTGCCAGAGTTCTCCCCTCGCGACTGCCCCCCAATCACTTCTACCCCATGCCTTATCCTCTTGCGAGGTTTCATGTGGCGTGATTACCCTCGTGCTGATCAGGTCTAATGGCTCTACGGATGGGAGGTTCACCTCCCATCCCTCATTAAACCATCTACCTACCAGCCTACGAGACATTTAATTCGAGGCCAGCGAGCCTCTTTTGGTTCTCCGGGCCAGTGGAGTCCAAATACGGTATTAATTCTCGGTGGAAGTTAATGCCACCTTTTCAGGTGCCTTCCACCGCCATCGTGGTCTCTTTTTCTGCACATCCCCTCTCAGCAGTCCTGTAATAAATTCAAAATGTTATTCACATTCATTGACCTTTTCCTCGAGGTTTGTTTACATCACATATTCACATTTATGAGTTCGCCATAGTTCTTGGCCAGTCCAGTTATATTTACAAGCTGGGGGAAACAGGGTGTTACATCTCTCTTCACTCTTACATTCGCGCATATAGTGCATACTTATCTCTTCTTACTCTCATTCGCTCTTGACCCCTATGTTCTCACTACATCAGATTCTCCATTACTAATTTTTCTTATCTATCCAAACCCTTACATATTTATACAATTACATTAGGGCTTAGACCTTTTTGATGGAACAAAATTCCTAATGTCTAACAATTATCTTCCTTCCTTTATGTGTGTTGATCCCTGAAATTGCACTAAATGCCTTTCCTTATTTTGCGTGCGATGCACAGTTCCCAAAATTGGTCCCAAAATTCCTATCCCAACAGGCCCCAAACACTCACATGTGGATAATCCCAAGCCACTCATGCCTTAGGTTGCACTCCCTTCAATGTCGCAATGAACTTCTCAAAATTTTATTTTGCAGTTGTGATCTTCACCTTTGCTTGTACGTCTTGCATAAAAATCTCATCTGCTATCTGCGTGATAATGAGGGTCTTCAATTTTTCTGCACTATATTGTGTTTCTTGTTTTACCATGGCTTGTTCTACTACAAGTTCGTCTGTCACCCAGAATTATTCCTCCTACAGTGTCTCAAGACTATGCACAAGATTTTGTTGTTCTGCTCTAATTTGGTTTATCTCTTGATGTAGCTTCCTATTATCCACTATGGATTCCATTCTCTCTGGAGGTGGAAGAGTTCTCATTGTGTCTTTGATCTTCTGTGCATTCTGGAACCTCCAGTCTAATGTCTATATCTTTTCATTCTCCATCAATTTAGTCCATACTTGTGTTATTTCTTCATACATCTTAACACATTCTTCATCCAAACTCTTAATGCTCTCCACAACGGTCATGGTTGTTTTCTCCCTTTTCTCTCTTTCTTCTGGTGGATTACTTGGTGTAGTGTGATCTTCCATGTCAAAAATCTTCACACAGAATCCTTGAATGGATTCATTGATCTGTGTCACTTTCTCTTCCAATGGGGAATCTGCTTCCATGTACACTTCTAGTATGTTGTTGTATACTTCCTCACTGCCTAGTGCAACCTCGATTGTCTCTACGTAGCCTCATCCCATTCTTGCACTAGTGTTCTATATTCTGCATGCAGTGTTGCATTGTCCTCATTCACTTTAGCCAACTCTATAGAAGTCGACTCTACACATGACTAAATTTCCTGTGTAACACTTGTCTGTAAAATTTGTAACACGTTCATGGGTAATTGAGACAACAATAAGTCAATATGACTTAATTATTGCACTTTCTCTTGCATCTCTGTCATGGGGAACTCTATAGGCCTTGCTGATATATTTATTATTCGATGCTCTACTAATGTTGATGGAAGTTGTGATTATGTAGTCTTTTTTGTACTCTTATTATATTCCTCTTCTATCATTTGTACTGGTGCTAACCAGGTTGACTCCAACATCTGACACAGTGTGGCTATCTACACCTGCACGTTTGATTACATTTCCTCTTGTTTCTGCATAGCTCACAAAATGATTCTTCTATTACTTCCTTCAATTGATCTCCTATTTTGTCTAAGTCATCCTTAGTTAAGGTTTGAATGACTACTTTCTTGAAGGATTTCCTCTTCGTATTCTTGTGCATTAATCAATCCTTTAGATGCTCTTTTCTCTTTTCTCCAATGGGTGATCTTGTTTCAATGTCACCTACACCCTTTTGTTGTTCTTCATGCTCCTATTATTCTTCCTCTTGATCCTTTTCTGATTCTTGTGTCTCCTTCTATGTTGTTTATGTCAGGAGGGTTTTCCATTATGCATCCCAATCGCTTACTATTTGGATGATGTCCTGTTCTATCAACCTATAGTGGGTTGACAATCATTGTTGATTCAGATCCCTCTTTGATTGAAAATACATATGGTGCGACCCTGCTTTGAATCATGCAATATCTTTATATGCTTCAACTATTTGCAGTTGAATACATGGTGTATCCTCAATGCATTGTTGGATTGTCTCCTTGTATACATAGAAGGTGATGTTGTTGTCCAACTGTATGTTCTTATGCGTGGTATTCCACAACGACACGTATCTTACTGCCAAGTATGGTTTCTGCATACCCTCCAGGAACTACATCTCTTCTGGCTCCCTCCATGCAACCAATTCTATCAAAATTAATAACTATGCATAATGAAACTTTGTTCCTTTCTTCTGTGCCTCCCCATAGTTGGCTAAAAACTTATTTACGAGAATTTTTTCCTAGTTCATCAACACTCCTACTGTGCACTTCTCCACTGCTTCTATAAATTTTGTTGTCACTTTATCTTTGCGACATTTACTAAGTAAATTACAGGCCAACACCTGTGTCACAAATATTACAGTAACATCATTGATGCTCGTGACATCTAGTCTGCATGCTCCTCTGAATGTGCCATATTTTTGCTTCATTCTTCTTGCTAATTATTTTTCCTATGTCTTGTTTATGAAAATTAGTAGAGGGTATTCCCTTACTTATGACAATCCTATAATCTGCACAATCAATTGTGTGTCAATCGACACTTCCTTGTCCAACCATAAAAATCCTCCATGGACACAACTTAACAATAACTTGATGTAGATGTTGATCTCTGCACTTCTACCAAAATGAAGGATCTCCAATAGGTTCAATATTATTGTTCTTTGCATCATTGTGGCTCATTATTGCAACTTGACTATGATTATAAGTGAATCTGGGATGGATGATGTGCGCAGGTAATTCTCTGGTGCTAATTCTGGAAATTTATTTGGATATGTCAGGTCGTGGTCTGAAAAACTTAGGCTTCCTACGATGCCCAACATATCTCCTTCGACAGTGACCCTAGATGGAATCACTGGTGTAACAAGTTCATACATCACCTCTTTCTACAGTCTGGCTTGCTTGGCTGTAGGTTTTCTAGGTGGCACATACGCTCTGGGAAAGTTGGCCAAGATTGAATGAGTTTATTTATCTCTCAGGATTTATTCCTGCACCGGATTTTCTCCCTTATTAGTGCACATTTTGTTCATTCATTATTTATAATCTCCTATCTTTGGCGTTGCCGTGACTTTCTATACTTTTATTCGGTTTGCAACACACTCGACTCTCTCTTTCGTATGCTTTGGTTCTTATTTCGCTCTCTCTTCTCTGCAAATGTTAAGAAATAATAACCCTTACTCGTCACCCACTATTATGATTTTATAGGACATTTATAGCTCTTATATTCCTCTTCATGCCAAAAATTAAGTCCCATACGATTGTATTCACATTCAATTTCTTCCATATTCTGCATTAAATTCATATATTTTGATGGATCATGGTCTAGATTTTTCATCATGCCAATATATTCATCCCCACTTTTCATTTATGACTATGCATTCCCACCATCTTACAATAATGTTTTCTCTTTAATTCCTTTTCCATATTCTGCATGGGTCTTTATCCCGGTTCTTCAATTCTCGTTTCTGTGCGTAGTTCAATTTTCCTTCCTTTCTGTGAGATTTTCGTATTCATATTTGACTCTTTAAGCAATGGATGATTTAGAACTTTATCTCTTGAACTATTTATTATGGCTTGCATCAAGCTCTTTTGCTGCTTTTTATTTTCTGTTTCTTTTCCTCTATAGTACAATATAATACAAATACTATGGTACACATACTGCACAGTCAAGCTAGAGTGTGGAAGCTCAACTATCCCTATACAGTTTCAACCGACTACTATTTACAATCCCTTCCGTACTTTCCCCATTCAATTTATATAACTGAACAACAATTACTTTTTTCACAAATATTATCACATACAGACCCAACTAGTGCATTTGGAACTTTCCAGGGTGCTGCAATTTTTTCTTTTCATATAGCAGAACCAAGTCTCCCATCTGGAATTTTTTGTGTCTAATATGTATGTCATGCCATGCCTTTACATACACTTTCTGAACTTGTTGATGAAATACTGTGACAAATCCGACTTCCTCCAATTCAACTAAATATGAAAATCTTTTCTCTATTGCGCCAAAATCTATAGGCTCTGTCAGTGCGACAATGCACATACTCGACACAATGAACTCCATGGGCATAAATGCTTCCTGAACATATACTAATCAGAATGGTATATGTCCTATCATATTCTTATATGTAGTCTGATATGCCCATAGTACAACAATAATCTGCAAATCCTATTCATCTCAATTTACATTACATATCTTCGTCAGTGCATGCTCTAGGATCTTGTTAAATGCTTCCACTATTCCATTCTCCCGAGGGTGATAAGGTGTGCTCTTCTGGTGGTGAATATGAAATTCTTCTGTCAAAGAAACAATAATTATATTTAATAAATGATTCCCATGATCACTCATAAGTATTCTTGGACATCCAAACCTCATAACAACATTCTTAAAAGGAAATCATGCAGCGGTCTCCACGTTGCAATCTATGACATGTTCTTCTTCAACCCATTGGGTCAAATAATTTGTCACGGTGATTATATATCTTTCTCTTGACCTTTTTTCTGGTGGGTTGATCGGTCCAATGAAATCAACTACCCATTTATAAAACTCCTGCAATGTAACTTGCAGTATTAAAGTAATCTCTTCTCTTCTACATGACTTTCCAATTCTCTAAAAAACATCAAAAGTCTGACAGAACTCCTTAGCGTCCTTATGAATGGTGGACCACAAAATTCCCATGCAAAAAATCTTCTGAAGCATCGTTTTCCCTGCATAGCGGCCTCTTTCAATCCCTTCATGTGCCTCTGATAATATCATAGGACTTTCTTGCTCCAATTCACATTGTTGAAGAATACCATTTGCACCTAAATTATACAAATTCCCTTCTATAAGATGATAATCTTCTACCTTTATACTAACTTCTTATTCTATGCAATTGTAAAGTTGGATAGGGATACTCTTGTGCTCAGGAACTGGAGAATATTTTCAAAGCAATCATCGACCATTTGTACTGCAAAAAAATGCACGTATGGTGGAATATCATCCAAATTTCTTGCATCTTCCCCTGTTAGTATGCACAAAAAATTATCAGGTACTAAGTTTAATTTTCCTAGTTTGACAATCACTTCAAAGTCATACTCCTGAAATAGTAATATCCATATGCATATCTCCCCCCCCCCCCCAACACTAGCTTATTGACTAAGAATCTCAACACAAAATGATCTGTATACATCTTAAAATTTGATCCTAGTAGATAGTTCCTAAACTTTTGTAGTGCATGCACCATTACCAGTCACACCATTGCTAGTCCTTCAGGCTCTGTCATAATGTGTTTTTTTTTGGTAGTCGACAACTTCCTGCTGGAAAATGCAATGGGATGGTCCAAACCTCCTTCCCCTCGCTGAGATAGAACTGTGACTAATACTATAGATGATGCATCTACATGGACATGGAATTCCTTCTTCCAATATGGAAATACTAAAATCAATGCGGTAACTAGTTTTTGCTTCAAGGTATCCAAACTTTGTTGGCATTCCTCATTCCATTGAAACTTAACCTCCTTCTACAACAATTTTTCCAATGGGTATTTGATCTGCGCGTATCCCTTAATAAAATTTATGTAGTATCCCGTAGGGCCCAATGTTTCTCGTAGTTTTCCCACTGACATAGGTGGTGTAAAATCAACAACAACAACAATCTTTGTAGGATCAACCAAAAGTCCTTGTTTACATACTACATGACCCAATAAGATACCAAATTGTGCACAGAAAATGCACTTCTTCAAGTTCAAAGAAATATGGAATTGTCTACATCTATATAAAATCAAGTGCAGAGTTTCAACATGGTCTTTTAGAAAACTAAACATTGTCAAATCATCCAAATAGACTTCTAGGAATTTAGGAATGAATTCTTTAAAATCTGTGTCGACAACTCGATAAAATACCGCTGATGCATTTTTTAATCCAAAAGGCATGACTGTATACTAATAAAATCCCAATTCTTTCACAAATGTTGTCTTATATTGATCTTCTTGTTCAATCTTAATCCAATGATACCCGAAGAATCCATCAGTAAATGAGTAAGCTTCATATCCTCCTACATTATCTAAAACTTCATCTGTAAATGGAGTAGGAAATGGGTCATGTAAGAAAGCATCATTTAATTTCCTTAGATCCACACAAATTATAATTCCACCTATTTTCTTGTCCTGAATCCCCATCAGACTGATCCATTATGACTCTGCAACAGGTTGAATAATTTTGGCTTCAAACATCCTATCTATTTCTTCTTTCACTTTTTGCTTATATACTGGGTTCAATCGGTATGGTATTTTCTTCACTGGCTTGACATTCATCTTCAAAGGAATATTCATCTCCCCTAGCTCCCCAACAATCCCTCTCATCTCTAAGAATGTATTCAGAAAAATATCTCGGTATTTGTGCATTAAGTTACCAATATTCTCGATAGTTTTTTCATTCCAGTAATCTCCAATGTTTGTGAACTTGGGATTATCCTTTATACCAATATTCACCTTGTTCGTTCTCAACGGTTTTGCATAGTTGATAGATTCAAGATCAGGACCCTTTACTGTATGCTCTCCTTTGGTCTTTGGTATTTGCAATTTTCTCTAGTCTTCGTCTTCCTGATCTTCTCCAACAACGTTATAGAATTATAAAACCTCTTGAATAGTTGCAAAATATATGGGTGCACTACATAAGGTTGTTGGTATCTTCGAATCTTCTGGTGTAAATATCTTAGTCTTGATAATCTGCAGAGTTGTATCTATCGAGGGGGTATCATTTTCAAACTTGAAAATTACCTTAAAGTTGTGAGTCAAGTGTTCCCAGTATGTTTTTCCTCAGCGTACTTCCATTTATAAATACCAGTTCTTCAGGATCACATCTAGAGTGTGTAAAAACAAGAGTGTGCATTCCTGCTAAGGTACTGAGCTCCATGTCACAGTGCATTTTGTAAGATGATTTATAATACAACTCAAACCAATATACTTCTACGTAGAATATTCAGTTTCTGTTTTGAACCTGACTTGTAACAAATTTTTGCATTACTACCAATTTTTTGTTCTATCCTTATGTGCATCCCACCATCTTGTAGGAGTGCCTTTCAATGCAATGTCTAAAGATAGCAATATTTGTTGATATGGTATCTATAATTCAATTTCTCTTACAAAAATATCTACATTTGTTAGTCCATCATGCTTCGGGTGATCACATACCTCAACTTCAATCTAACGTAATGCACAGGCAATACAAGCACATCTCATTGTAGATACCTCATTTAACCTCTATTGCCAATGTTCCAAGGAGTCTTCTGAATCTGACACGCAATAAATGATACTTCACCAACTAAATACACCTTCAGTAGTAGGATTAATAGAGTCATCCATCCACATAGTCATACCGTAAAGGTTATCAAGTTCTTTTCGCCTTGCCGGTTCCACATATTGTCTTCCTTCTATGGGATCCAATGGCGTAGTAGCTCTCAAGTCTGCTACTTCAAAGATCAATTGTCTCTTTTTTAGATCAATAATAGTCTGGTTGTCAAAATCCCAATCAATTCCAAGCAACAATGGATAAGGTTTACTACCATCCACTATCTTCATTACTTCAAAGTCTGTTGTTCTTCACTATCCATTGATGTTAATGTTCACCCCTATTAGTCTTCCAGTCAGGACAATCTTGTGTTGATTTTATAGCCTCAACTAAATTGGTGACCAAATCAACTTTGGTTTCCCCATAGTTTCCCATGTTTTCTTCAGAATGACATTCACATCAGATCCTATATGTAGGATGATATTATCCATGTCATACTCTCCTACCTACACGTTAATTCATAATTCCATATTCATCTTTTTCTTGCGTTGTACCTAGTTAACTACTCATTGTGTACTATATCCTTATTTATCTTACACACATTGGTTGATCATCCCACACAGTGTGTTCAATGCAGTTTCATCCTTCATTAGTTCTAAACAAATCTTTAAGAAACGTTTCAGAGTACTTACCTTCTCAACTATCCTTTCTGCCATTGAGTGGTCATAGGATGGAGGCATGTCATACAAAGGTGTCCTGTCATACATCAATTTTGAGGTCAATTCTACCCATTACGTTTCTAACAGTTCATTCCTTAATTTATTATAAGTTTCTCTCTCTTTCTGAGGATAAAATGTCAAAGGAGGTTCTACTTCTTTCTTGATCCATTGGTAAGTTCAAATTCCCTATTCTATTGCATCAAATCCTGTTCTTTTTCCTCTGCATGTAATTGTTGCTACTCTTGGTCAATCATTGCACTCTTCTGCTACTATCATATAAACATTTTGGTTCCTATTTTCCTGCCACTTTTCAATCAAATGTGGAAATTATTCCATCACATGATCCAATTGTCTACTGTATGTGCACGTTATACAAGGATTCTGACAATATCGCACCAAATTCCCAGGTTGGTTGCAATTATTACAAATAATCAGTCCTCTTCCTCTATCAATTCCTCCTCTTCCCTGACCTCTGAATCCTCCTCTTCCTCCTTGATTTTAGCCTCTCGAATTATTATATTGTGGTACCCCTACTTCTGATCCTTCTTCCCCTTGAACTATGTATGCTTCTGCGGTGCATTATCTCATGAGATCGAGTGCGTGACATTCCTTTTCATCATGTCCTAAAAAATTACAAAAATTACAAAATAATTTATTGGCAATGCTCTAATACTTCTGTATCAAAGGACAGGTAGTTGGATGATGACCCATTGTTCTACATATCTCACAATATACTCCTCCTCCTAGGGCCAATGTATTCGGGGATCCTGTAACCACTTACTTTTTAAACGTTGGACACTCATTCTTATGATGAACTTCCTTTATGCATGTGGTACACCATACTTCCTCACACTTTTCTTTCCCTTTACCTAGCTCATGTAATTGAATTGTCAATGTTTCTAACTCCGATTGAACATGAGCCATCCCTACACCATTTTCTCCTACAGGGGATTCTTCCAGTTTCATGGTGATCTCTAGTGCTTCAAACTGTGACATACTGTTCTTCTACATCAAGAGGCATGATATATGTGGTAACAATCCTGTAATGAACCATTCCCCATGATTACCATCTGGAATCTAAAAGGTCAATCTATTCATCAATATCTTGAATCTCTATCTGAAATCCCATATTGATTCATTCTAGAGATTCTTAATATATTTTAGTTATGTAACACACTATGACTCATACTCCAGTTTCTAGAATTCTTTTAAAAATGATTTCTTGATGTCTGCAAATGTTCTATCTTGTCCTGTAGGTTCAATGGATTAATACTTCATATACCAGAGTAATGTGTGGTCTCTGAATGTCGTCACTAACTGTGCGATTTTTTCATCATCATCCTTGATGTTATTCACAATCCATATTGATTCATAGACAAACAAGTGTTGTTCTATATATTTTGTCCCTGCTCCATGAAAGATATGCATTCTCAAAGTGGGGTATACCCCTACCATTTTGTACTGTGACGTATTCTTCATCTGTGTCACCAAGTTATTTTGCGTTGTCACACTACTTCCACTACTTTGACTACCTTTAATGCTATCCTTTCTTCCTTCACTAACTACAAGTGTTCATGATAAATTTTAAGATTTAGGAGACCCACACGGGGTCGTGGGTTCAACACAGAGTCTGTCCTGAGTGGAGCTACTCGGATGTGATGGATCTCCTTCTACTGGACCGAGTTGACGATATTTTTCCTTTTCCTTTGTGCGTGGTATTCGTTATATCTGGAGTACTACACCAATGTCTCTTTCCTCAACCTCACTGTGTTTCTCTTCTCTATCAACCATATTCCTCTTTGTACTGCATCACAATATGTTTTCCCTACTCAATTGATCCGAAAAAGATCTTTTAAAGATAATGGTTGAGTTTTTAAAACATGAGTTCATTTACCATTTAAGGAAATGATGAAAGAGGAATATTTAAAGATGAAACATGGAAGCCATATAACATATACAGATCTAGAAATAATCATAAAGAAACAACAAACCTTAACAACAAAAGTTGTAGACGAAGTTTCACAATATCTCCTACGTCTCCAGGCCTTTGTCTCAGTGGGTGAGGCTTTCTTATTTCTCATAAAAGCTTCAAACGTACATCATAAAAGTTCCAAATGGGTTACAAACTGATCTATATATGTTCTTCTATATCTCAAGAAACTGTCACAACTAACAGCATTGAAAACGGATGAACGAAGCTCCCGAAAATGGCCTGCAAAGTTTCTCTCCTCAATGGATTCCCAGCATAAAAATGGATTTGGCTTTACAATTCTTCAGCCTTTTCCTTTTTTTAACCTCCCATTGGCTTCCAAGAACCCCTGGTTTATATAGACTTGAATTTGGCAACAAACTCCCAACTTCCCCCCAAGATATGGCCTCAAACAGAGCTCCAGATCCTCCAATAATGGCCAAGATCTCTCAAAACTGGCTGAAATAACCATAAAAATCATAATATAAGGTCAAAAAACCCATAATTGAACAAAACCAAGGTGCAACCCCTTTTCTCCAGGCCCCTGGGCATATGGGGCACTGCCATATGGCCCTGGTCTAGGCTGGCGTGTTGGTCTAGCCCCTTAAATCCCGACCCCTAGTTTTTTCATGGCCATATGGCACCGACTCTATGCTCCATGCACTCGATTTGGTGGTTAGACCCCAGATTTCCAGCTCATGGTCACGTGCCCTGGTCAATGGGCTAACCCGGTCGACTGGGCGTTATCCCCACATATCCGTTCTAACAGTGGAAGGGTCGGGTCACATGCAGCAATCACATGGAATAGTGTTGGGGCTGATTCATATGAAATCCTCGTGCACCAACACATAAGATCAAGGTCACAAGGAAACAGTCATATAATATTGCGTCGGGGGCTAGGGTGAGGCCCCAACTCTTTTCTCGTCCACCGTCGCACATATTTCAATTCAAATAAAGGTTTGCGACCATAGTTGTTAAGTCACACTGTGGGTGGGCTAGTAGCCTAGCCCTGGAAAATCGCTCACCCAAATCAGAGGTCATGGGTTTGACTCTGATGCAGTCCAAAATAATTTTTCTAATTGTCAACCAATGGAGGGGTGCCATGTGGCATCCCAGGACTAGGCCACATGGCACCATTACACTTGCTCAAAAATATGCCATGTGTCAGAGCATGATTCGACCACCTCTCCACCCAGTCAGCGCACCTGCCACCTCTCCATAGAAGATTGAAATACCTATCCCAGACAAAGAAGAAGTATTATCTGGGAACCCTAGGGAATAATCTCAACAACACGAAGTGACTAGGTCAAAAGAAGACAAAAATCAGAATGGAAAAAGGAATACCGAGACGAAGCTCACTGGAAAGAAGGACAAAACGTTAAGTAAGAAGAGAGCTAAGATCAATAAGTTATAGAAGGCTCTAGAGGGAACCTCGCAGAAGGAAAAATTACAAAATTGGAGCTTTGCCAAGATATCAGAACAGCGACACATGGTAGTTTTCCATGGAGAAGAAATATAGTTGTTGGGGACACTATAACCATTAGATCAATGCTCCAAATGGATGGAAAGCCATTTATGGCCAGCCAACTCACCATCTGACCATTGGGACCTTGCCATAACAGATCGAACAAAGTTAATGAAGGCCTCATACCCATTGCAAGTGACCAGTTGTCAAGTTACCTATTTATCCCATCGTGCCAAGCAATGAGAACACTTTTTCCAACTGAGAATTTGAGCATGCAGACTAAGTTGTTTTCTCACAGTAATCATCGTACTCTGTCCATCTATTCTATTGCAGTGTCTAAGTTACCCTCTAAAATGAGAATTTCCATTTCGAGCACGTATGTCCAAGGAGCTCACCGTAGTCGAAGAATCAGTGATGGAAGTACTCCTTGACCTGATGACTGAAAGAGCCATGTTGGAGAGAGGATTATCTGTAGGTGTACAAGTTTCATATTCGAGAATAGTTCAATCATCGCCATCAACTGCTCGTGGAACATGACCATCCCGGTCGTCCGCTAAGAAGAGAACTAAGCACAAGGATGACTTAGTGAATGCTAAACTGATCCTGACTAACTTACCCACCTATATACCACCTTTAAGTGGTGTTGTAAACCACAACAATGTACCTAGATATTTCGAGTATGCCTTGGTCACTGCGTACCTCCCGAAGGGGATACGCGCAGTTTGAGTAGACCAAGATAAGATCATAGCATTGAAGTTTAGCAACTTCAACCTTGGAGATCACAAATTCTACAACATGTTAGCCCCACATAAGTATTTGAATAGAAAAAAAGGGAAAAACTCAAAGGTAATTTCCCAAGAATGGACCCATAACCTCGCGCAGTCCACCCTACTTAATGTCATGAAAATTCCCCACTTCGGAAGACACCAAGAGGTGAATGAATGTGTCAATATATTGTTTTACTATTACCATGGTGGATATTTGTGGCTAAATCATTGTATCACAGTTGATCTGACCTTGATCAATTAGATCATGGGTATGAGTATGCAAGGACCTGACCCATAGTATTTCTATCCTGGAAACGCCATGGACTGCACTCTCGCACAAAGGATCAAGGACACTTATGGAAATGTCAAGAAGGGCACACAAGGCTACAAGGTAGCCTCTATTCAGAATGGCACAATGCACCTTGCCTATCAGATGATTACAGAGAAGTTAGTATGTAAGAACCGACCCACCCAAGTGACTAGTTTTGTAGTCGACCTCGTAGGAAAGTGCACGGAGGGCCTACAAATGAATTGGGCGAAGTACTTGGTGAACCAGTTGGAACTTGACTATAGAGAAGTGCAAGATCAAGGATATGAATTCCATTTCAGATGGATCTTGATCTCGATTGCTTTCATTGCCTGGGAGATGCCAGAAGGTGCGACCTTCCCAGACATTGATCCTTTCAAATCGTTGGCCACGAAGTTCAGTATATTGTGGTATTGAAGTGACATGAATAAGAATTTTCAATCAAATGTCATGTTCCATACATACTACAATTATATAAAGATAGCCATCCAGTCCGAGCCTCACATGATGTCGAACACTTTACACTGATTCAGGCCTCTGATGAAGTTCAACGCTGATAGACATTTCATTTATATCACAACGCAAGCCGACGAGAACAAGTAACAAATTCATTCCTATTACAAGATGACAGAGGAGGACTTAGAGGAGATCACCAAGGACTGGTCGAAAAACCTCCTTATTTTAGTAGACCCTGCGGAGATGTCCGACATCAACAACCCAGAAGCTACGCAGGATACACCCGTGCCTAGCAAGACAAAGAAGACTAACGAAGTACAAGATTTAAGCAGTGCCTCGATGAATACTACTTCCATATCACTAGAGTTAGGGGGTGATGGTGAAGAGATAGATGGCACAGAAACTGAACAGAATAAAGGTGAGGTAACACCGCCTAGAGACGAGGAGGACCCCTCGAAGAAAAGTAAGGTTTATCCCCCGAATCCTTCTTCTTGGAAGAAATCAAAAGCCTCTATAACTAATATGCAGACCGTCCTCACCTATGATGATTTCAATTTTATCATAGCACCCCCGAATGATGCTTCGCTAGAGATAGCAGAGAAGTAAGAAGCTAAGATGGAGGAGATGTACAATAGAATTGAGGTCTAACTTCAAGGGGTGTAGCAGGAACTATAGTCCAACCACGCATTCTCCACTGCACCTTTTTCACTGGGAACATTAGAACCGAGAGATGAGCCAGCCCAATGCCACTGATTAGATGATACAGTCGAATCTCTCCTTCAATGAGCACAGGAGGAAACAACGCAAGCCACCCGAGCTTTAGTAAAAGTACATGGAGTAATTTTAGAACAACGTCGAGCTGTCAAACAGGAAAAGAGTTCTCTCCAAGTGAAGCTCGATGAAGAAAAGGCACAACTGCAGCAAAGAAAGAAACAGTTGCTCATCGAGAAACTCGAAGTGAAGGAAGCTTCTGTGACTGTCATAGAAGTTAAGGCAGAGGATCAAGTCATGAAGCAAGTAGTGCAACTTGAAGACATGATCCAACAACTACAACAATGCATCATAGACGTAGAGCTACACACTGTACCAGAGACCCCACAGGAGGTAAAGGACCAAAGAGAAGCAACTGCCAGGAGTGCAGTTGAAAGGATAAAGGCCTTGACCTTAGAATGCAAGCAATTCGTTGATTGCAGTGCCCAGACATATGAGAAACTCACCGAGAACCCAGATTTGCAGGCATTGGAGTCATAGCTCTAGGAGGCGAAGCAGCATGCAGAAACACTATAGGTGCAGCTGAAATCCCTGCCAGCTGTGGAGAGAATGAAAAAATATCAAGAGCAATGAATTTCCTAGCAACAAATCCATATTATCCAGAGAATAGTTATGGAGATAAATCAGAAACTCCAACCTATCCAAGATAAGTCCTATCAGTTGTTTACAGAGGTAGATGTCCAAGGAGAAGAACTGGAGCAGGTTAGCATCGTAGTAGAACAACGCTTGGAAGGACATGTGAATGATGCAGTCATTCAAGAGTTTGTTGAACAAGAGCTTGTAGCATAGCAACAAGTTGAAGCAGTTCGAACCAAGATTGAAGCATTCGAAGCAGAACTTCCCACATCAAAGTGACTCGAGACAAGTCACAGGTGAGTGTTGGGGGCCTGTTGGCCCTTACCAAGTTTTGAGGGATCTGGTCAATTTTGACCTATTTTCGGACTTCAACAACCTGTCGAAGGAGGAGCGCAAGATGAAGCAGAGATCACGGGATATCGACACCTTTTTGGGTGTTTTTTGGGATTTGGTAATATGCAACAGGAATGGGATGTTGACCCATGGGTTTACCCATGTTTAGGCCTATTTTGTATGTATAAATAGAAGGCTAGGCAATGTAAGAAGTAGTGGAATAAGTGCACAAGCATTGTGCAAGTTGGATAAGTGCTAAGAGTGGGATCTATGTGATCAAGATTTGTAAGGCTTCGTGCATACTGTATGAGATTTGCAAAGCTAAGTGCAAGTCATTGTAAGAGATCATGAAGGCTTTGTGCTGCAACACAAGGAAGGAGGATCTAGCAAGCTACACAGATCTCCTGTCTTATGTGGAGTAATTGGTTTGGCTCTGTGCATGTATATGAATGATTGAAGCTAATAAATAAGAAGAGTTGGTGGATGTAGCCCCAAGGTGGGGGTGAACCACATAAATATTGTGTTGTTCTACTTTGTGCTTGTCTTGATGTGTTCATAACTTCTCTTGCTAAGTGATTTGATAGAGATAGATAAATATGCTTATGCTTTGTGCTAATGATGTGTAAGAATGTTATATCTGGCCTATATGAAGGTGCTTAGTGATCAATCTGCTAGATATAACCTGCCTGTGTATGACAACGTGCTTAAATACATCAGATCTGAGTGAATGATGCGATGCTCTATTCTATCTGCACTGTAGTTATTGGTTGAATATTGATGAACTGTTGATGCTAAGTGCTCTGTTAAGTATTATAATCACATATATGTGTCCCAGCTAAGGTTACAGACACTTGAGTCCTGCAACCACCCCTACCTCTACCTCGGGTGAGACTTCATCTGCTTCGCAGGTGTTGCCGAAAGGGCCGATAGTTAGGGTTTTTTTGGTGCGTTGTTGTAGCGTTGAACCCTGGGTCTTCCCCTGTGCCAACAATCACACCTCCCCACTAAGACCTTTTGTTCCTCCAAAATGATACTAACCAGTCATCAATTGCAGGATAGGCCACCCCACTTGTGCTCTGTATTTAAACTTTGTCCTGTGCACATGTCTTATCAAGATCAACTGTAAAACAACCATGATAACTGACATTATATTGTTAGCCACTTGTACACTATCACATCTTACTGAAGCCACTATCATCCATGTTGATAACATTACTAATGATAACATCAGAAATATGACTGCAAATGAGCTAATGTGTTTGTAATACTTCCACGACATTATCTTATCTTGAAGCATAGTATGATTGAACTGCCATTCTACAGTCATCTCATGTTCTTTCTTAAGATCAATTACTTTATTTGGCACAATTATAGGTGTGTTTCTTGCATGAGCTGCCTTCCTTAATTGTTCCATTGTTTGAAGAGATTGATTTTCTTTTAAATGATGAGCATGTACAACATATTCTTTGTCTTCTTTGATTAAGTGATATTGATTTCGTTCCCTATAGAAGATTTCTTTGCAATCATACAAATAAGGATTTCCTAAAACCATTCCACATTCATTGAGTGGCACCACATCATTCCACATTCATTGAGTGGCACCACATCACTTGTTACCTCATCCACAAACTCTATAGATGAAATTTCAAACTTTAATGTTCATTGCTTTGTTATGTAATTTATGATTGTTGCTTATCCATTTAAGAGTAAGGCTTATGATTCATATGATTGTTTACTCCCAATTGTTTAAACACTTCCTCTGAAATCAAGTTATATTGAGATCCACTATCAATCAATGTGTTGACCTTAGTATGCTTCATTATGAACCTTATGTGAAACAATTTACTTCTAGAATCATATCCATCACCAATTTCACCTGTCAAACAAACCACTGAGATTTTAGATTCATCACCCAAATTTGATCCTAAGTCTGTTGGTCGTGTTGTTGTTGCAATTGTTTGCCTCCCTTTCCTTTCTTTAAACCACTTTGGTCTCTTCTCGGGATGTAATTTCCAACAATGGTCATCATCATGCCCTTCTTTCTTGCAATGTTTGCAAGATACCTTATCTTCCTTTCTTTCCACTGAATTTGCCTTCTTTCCATTCCACTTTCTTTTGTTCTCTTTTCTCGAAGAGGATTCCCCTGATACGCTAACTCCTATTTTCCCTGCCTCAATGTATGTTGCTTGAACAAAAACCTCATCAAGATTAGTAGGTCCAAACCTAAATATAGTGTTAAGAATATGTGCAGTTAAAACTCTTATATACTTCATAAGAGTTTCTTGGGTATGTAATGGAATGTCTAACATTAATTCCATCTTACGAAATTCATATGTGTATTCTTGCACTGCTTGTCCTTTTCTTAGTTTAATAGCTTTCTTGTAACATCCCCAGCCACCCACAGGCTGGGGTGTGCTACCTTCAAGCCCACCCTTGGACTTCATATTCTTACTGATACCTTCTTTATTTAATAAGGATGCATAAGATAAAAGGTTTAACGACATGCACAACAATATCCAACAAGCATGCATCATCTAAGATTTAGTTAAATGATAATTAAAATACACAACAAAATACATTCATAAATAGATAATAATATCACAACAGAGAGCACTTATATTTATAAAAAGGCGACACCAACTAGCTACAGACCAAGGAATTTCCACCCAACTGTAGATACTACTGCTCCAAATCTCAACATCAGTGTCACCCCCAAGTCAGGGCTATGAATCCACAAGGATGGTTCCAGAGTGTTACTTGGGTTCCAAAACCAGTCATCTCTCAAGCTCTTACAGGTTTCCTAGCACCCACAACAATCCAGGTACCCAACTCTCTTCTACCCAGCCTACACCACCCAAGAGAATGGACCTCCACCCTTCTCTGCCACGTAGTCCCTCAGCCAGTCCTTCTCCTTCCAGGGTTCTAGCACATCTGGTCTAGAATATCAATGCTATAACTCTCAGGACTCACAGCTGTGAGAAAAACAAGGCACATGTCAATGCATCTCAGACATGTAGGCCTCAAGTCATAGCTGGATTGCACCAACGACCACTACAACCAACTATCGTGTGGCTAATCTTCAATAGATCCTTTCCCTTTACCAAGACAAGACGCAGGTGAGGATGGATCAATGAATGGTTAAGTGGGTGCATGAAAGTGTGTGAGGGAAAGAATGGTACAAATGAAGAAGTGAAGGAGTGAACAAGCCAATGACCAACCCCACAATCAGACCAGGGATGGGTTTAAGTATTTTTCGTGGGGAATCAAGAACCTCCTAGCCTTCCCCAAGAAGCTCACATAACTGATCCCCTCCCTTAGATAAAAAGGGTAATTAAAATAGGGAATAAACATTTAGCCCCTCAATCCCCCTCTCTTGTGGAATCACAGCCCCCTATAACTCTAGTCCTTGTCCGTCTAGCCGCCAATGATGTAGTTATTAATAATAATGATAAAAAAAATTACATGTCTTGGGCATATTGGCCCCTTTAATAATTGTTTGGGAACTCAGGCCTCTTAGCATTGTAACAACACATTATTTAAAATGGGTGCTCCAAAACCCAAGGTGTTACATCCCCTCCCCCTTATCTTGGCACTATCCTTAGTGCATATACAAAATAGAGATCAAAATCTCAAATTCATTCAAAAAGTTGCGGGTATTCTGTCCGCATGGCATCTTCATGCTCCCAGGTAGCATCTTCAGGACCGTAGCAGGTCCACTGAACTTTTACGAGCTCTATAACTCGATTCTGAGACATTTTCACATTTCTGTCCAATACCTACACTAGTTGAACCTAAAAGTCTCCCTTCATCTCTACCTGAATCAGATGCCAATTGATAACATGGTTAGGATCATGTACATATTTCTTTAGTAAAGATACATGAAATACATTATGCACATTCATGGAAGTAGGAAATGCAAGCATGTATGCAACTGGCCCTATTATGTCCAATATTTCAAATGGACCAAAGAATCTGGCTGCCAGTTTTGTACAACTACCCAATTTCAAAGAGATTTTCTTGGGCTTCACTTTCAAAAGTACATTCTCCCCTACTTTAAATTCTGCAGTTGTCCTATTCTTGTCTGCATAAACTTTATGTCTATCCTGAGATGCCTTTAAATTCTTCTTGATCTTAACCACTTGGTCTTCCATATCCTTGACCAACTCTGACCCAAGTACCACTCTAGCTGCTGGGTTGTCCCAACTTACTGGAGTATCACATTTCCTACCGTACAAGGCTTCAAATGAGATCATTCTCAATGAAGCTTGATACCCATTATTATATGCAAACTCAACCAAGTGTAAGTAATCTTCCCACTTAGATGGCTTATCCATCACATACATTCTCAGCATGTATTCAATTATTCGATTGACCCTCTCTGTAGTCCCATATTTGTGGGGATGATATGATGTGCTAAAGTTTAGATTTGTGCAAAATCCTTTAAACAATCCCCTCCAAAAATTGGAGGTAAAATTTGTATCTCTGTCTGAGACGATTGTCCTAGGTATCCCATGTAACCTAGCAATTTCCTTCATGAAAATTTCTGTAATATTAGCCGCTATATGTGTTTTCTTCACAGGCACAAAATGAGCAGCCTTTTTAAATTTGTCAACCACCACCGTGATTGAATAATGTTTCTTCTTCGATCTGGGTAATCCTATGATGAATTCCATGGTGATCACTTCCCATTTCTTCTCTGGGATTGGCAATAGCTGAAGCAACCCCGCTGGGTGCCTATGCTCAGCCTTCACCTTCTGACATTCCATACATCGAGTGATGTAATCAACAACATCCATCTTCATCCTCGGCCAAAAGAACTAGCTTCTTACTATTGTAATTGTTTTCTAGTAACCGGGATGTCCAGCATAAGGAACATCATGCATTTCCTTCAGTACCAAATTCCTCATTTCTCCAGAACTAGGAACATAGATTCTATTTTTATGCATGAATAATCCGTCTTCCTTTATCTCATACTCCTTTATTTTTTGTTGTACATCTCCTTGCTGTAAGTTTTCCTTTACATGTAGGTAATGCTGATCTATAACAAGACAATATAGAATTATTCTCTTCAAGTCTGACTCATGCATACTGACAGTAGTAGCATGCATGAGATGCACTCTTCTACTAAGTGCATTAGCAACTTTATTCTCCTTTCCCTTGATATGCTTGATATCGAAGTCATATTCACTTAAAAATTTCAACCATCTTGTTTTCCTGGCAGTCAAGGTCGACTGTTCAAAAAGATACTTCAAGCCAATGTGGTCTATCCTTAATTCAAATTTCTTCCCCATGAGATAATGCCTCCACATCCTCAAGGCGTGAACAATGACAACAAGTTCCAAGTCGTTGGTGGCATAGTTCCTCTCATGTTCCTTAAGCTTTCTGGACTCATATCCAATGACATGTCTATTTTGCATGAGGAATCCCCCAAGTCCTTCCTTACATACGTCTGTACATACCACAAAACTTTCATTTGGGTCAACAATCTTTAACACAGGTGCACTAGTAAGTAATTCCTTCAATAGATTAAAATTCTTTTTACACTTTAGTGTCCATTCAAATTTAGTTCCCTTTTTTTGCAAAGAAGTGATGGGATGAGAAATATTAGAGAACCCTATTATGAACCTTTTGTAGTAGCTAGCTAATCCCATAAAATATCTGATGTCTGACACATTTCTACGTGTTGGCCATCCTCTAATGGCTTCGATCTTCTCTGGATCTACTGCTATGCCCTGCTCTGAAATAATGTGTCCCAAGTAATGGATCTGCTTATGATAGAAATAACACTTACTCAACTTGGCATACAACTGATGTTCTCTCATTACTTGCAATACTGGTCTTGTGTGATATTCATGCTCCTCTTCAGACTTAGAATAGACAAGTATGTCATCCAGGAATACTATGACAAAATTATCCAAATAATTTATGAATATTCCATTCATTAAGCACATGAATACAACTGGTGCATTGGTGAGTCCAAATGGCACCACTACAAATTCATAATGCCCATACCTGGTCCTAAAGGATGCCTTATGAATGTCTTCTTCCTTGATTCTTACCTGATGGTATCCTGCCCTCAGGTCAATCTTTGAAAATATATTTGCTCGTCTTGGTTGATCAAAGAGGTCATGAATTCGGGGTAGAGGATACTTTTTCTTTATAGTATACTTGTTCAGTTGTCGAAAGTCAATATAGAGCCTCAAGTTTCCATCTTTCTTTTTGAAAAAAAGTACTAGTGCTCCCCAAGGTGAAACACTTGGACGTATGTACCCTTTCTTCAACAAGTCCTCCAACTACATTTGTAATCATTTTAACTCTGGTGTGCTCATTCTATAAGGTGTTTTTGACACTGGGGTAGCTCCTGAAATTAAATCAATTGAAAAATATATCTCCCTTCTTGATGGAAATCCAGGTATTTCTTGGAATACATCTTCAAATTCATGTAGTACTGAGAAATCTTTGAGGCTTGGTCCCTTTGTATTTTCTGGCTCTTCCACATGAGCTGCATACAATTGACATCCTTTCCTAAAACATCTTTTTAGCTATAAGGCTGAAATATCCCTTATAGGGATGGGTCTTGGAAATTCTTTCACAGTTCTCTGTTTTCCATTTCCATCAAGACATGTAAATGTCTTGTTATGACAATCTAGGACAACATGATACTTGTCCAACCAATCCATTCGAAACAGAATATCATAAGACCCCAATGGTATGGTATTTTAGATCAATACTAGTATTCATGCCATTAATACTTATGTAACAACTTCTGGCCATATCATGGATTCTTCTTTTGGTTCCAGTGGATAACTTGCTTTTCCAAGTTTACTTTTCTCCAAATGTAATCTATCCACTATCTTAGGATCAATGTAACAATGAATTTCTCCTGAATAAATCAAAATAGCAACAGGATGATTTTTTATCTTACCTTCCACCTCGATCATATTGGACTCGTACTCTGCTTGTCAATAATTTAAAGCTGCATAGATTCTTCCCATATCTTCGACTGTTGTAGCCTCTTGGATGTTGTACACAATATTCACTCTGTCCTTTCTATGTGGGCAATCCTTGTATAGGTGATCTTCCTTGCATCCCCAGCATTGGATTGGTTGTCTTCCCCTTTTTCCCAAGGAATCTTCCTTCTTGGAATCCCCCTTAGCATACTGATCTTGATGATTTCTATTAGGTTCCTTCCTATTGAAGGGGGGTTTGAATCCTTTCCTCCTCTGATCGGATTTCTCATTCTTCTTGTCCTTCCAAGATTTATGTACGGATTCTCTTCTCCGGCCTTACTCATATGGTTATTTAGCCTTCTTAATGGCCTCAGTCAAGTTCTTGGGCTCATCATACTTGATCTTTTCCTTATAAAAGGTTGGCAGTCCACTTAGAAATCTCTTTATTTTCACTTTCTCATCACCAATGAACCTGACATATTTTAACAATCCCAATAACTTCTTCTCGTACTCTGTTGTAGTCATGCTTCCCAACTTGATTTCAAAGAACTCCTGCATTTTCTTGTCATAGAAATGATATGAGAAGTACTCCTTCTGGAAGTACTTCTTGAACTACTTCCAAGTGATCCTACTTTCATTAACATGTTCCACTTACTTCAGTTGGTCCCACCAAATTGCAGCTTTCCTGTGTAAATGGTAGGTGGAAATCCTAGCTTCCAGGTTCAAGGAATAGTTATGCAACTGAAAATATCTCCTAATCCCAAGGAACCATGCTTCGACATCATCTTCCCTTTCTCTTTCACCATCAAAGGAAGGTGGCTTGAGCTTCCTCATCTCTCCTTGCAAACTATCTACCTGTTGTTTCCATATTTGGTGTCTGATAGGAGACACCTATGGACTACTTACGGGATATTCAGATGTATAAAAATTTATTTCTGAGTAAGGAGGTGAGCGATGTCCATGAGCTCTACTAGAACTTCTTGAATAACCATATCTTTCACGATCATCGATTCTTTCATGGAACCTGCCTTCTTCCTCTTGTCTTGAGTTTGATCCCTTCTTCATTTGTCTTTGCAACTGATTTAAGCTCTACAACACTCAAGCATTTATCTGACTTTTCTCTCATCAATCTCTCATTGTCTTCTCTGTAGCTCCGCACTTCCATCTTCAGGCTTCTTACCATTTCTATTAATGTTTCCTTCTCTCCTTTTCCCTTGTGTCCATTGGACTTTGTCTCTGCATTATCAACTATGATATTTTGGCCTTCAACCTCCTTATCATGACTGGAGGCTCCCTCACCTTCTTCCATTTCCTCAATATGAATCCTCAGTTGATGTTTTTAAGCCCCTTAATTCTGCAAAATTTGCAAGCAACCATTTTGTTATAATTATGCATATGATAAAAAAAGTTGTCAACAATGCTACAGTTTCGTTTTATTCTTAATACAGACCCCCTTCTCTCCTAAGGGATGCGTGACCTCTCGGTCAAGGATCTTAAACGTTGAGCCAAATTGGCTCTCTAAAACCTTGATGGTTTCATTCTGTATCTAAACACAGGCCCTTCTAGTTTTCTGGTGCAGGTCTGATGGCCCCCGCGACCCTCTCCTTTGCCCTTGCAAAAATATCAGAGTTGGTGATAGCTCCTTTTCTCTTGGCCCCTCCTTAAATGTGACCTTAGGTGGTGATATCACGCAGACATGCGATTGCGGCCATGCTCCAAGGTGGTTTGGAACCAACAGTTCATATTTACCTCTCCCAGATCGACGGTTGTGGTCATTTTAGAATTCTAGACTTCAGAATTCTCAAATATAAAACTTTACTTCCCTCAAAATACACGGGATTCTGCCACGCATCCTCTTAAATTGAATGGTGGGGAATTACTTTGGAATATCCGACGATGGAAGTTTGCTTTGGGTCCTTACCCAGAATCCACATCTTCATGCCACCTGTTCTCCTGATCTGACGGTTCAGCTCTACTTCAGACAATTTGACGGTCGACGTTTACTTCGAGTCTACAACTTTCCGGGCTTCAAGAGTTTCAAATCTCAACTGAAAACTCTCGGAGTAATTTCTCCAGAGTCCATGATCCATCACCACATAGTGAAATACTGTAAGCAGACACATGGCCCAATCAGGTAGGTGACATGTGTCAGGTCCTAACTGACATTTCAATCATCCGCATGCTCAAAACTTACTGACACATGGTGCACATCCCATGTGTCCACGTCATCCTCGCTGACATCCGTAAGCCACGCCACTTATGAAATTATGGGGCCCACTTCACCTCTTGGTGATGTCATCGTGCCTCACCACTTCGTCTCTTCAAGCTCTCAGGACTTCTGGAGTTTCCACACTAACAAACTTCCAATTATCCTAAACTCTGATTTCCCAAACCGGCCAAACTGTCGCCTTGTGTCTTCTTTATCCGATGGTCCATAACAACTCCAGAATTCGGGAATATCAACCCTTAAATCTTTTCAAAAATGATTTTATCTGAGGCTCGCGATCTACTAACACATGTCCCCCGCATATTGAGGAATACGATTTCTTTGGGTCTTTGAACTTCGGAGAACTCAACTCTCAACCTTTGCTTTCCCCCAAAGTGTGTGGATTTTTGCTGCGTGTCCTCCTGGATCGGACAGCTACGATTCACTTCGGATCTTCGGGGTCCGAAAATCTCAATTCTCAACTTCTCCTCGCTCTCCTTTTCCCAGAGTGATTTCACTCGGAGCACATGATCGGTTGATGCGTGTCCTCCTATAGATCGATGATCTCCGACTACTTTTGCTCTTCAGAGGTTCGTCGCTCGAGTATTAACATGTCACATCATTTCATGCCTTTCAATTTGTGGGGGCACACATCATCGGTTTGGAGTAACCCTCTTTTTGCCTCACAATTCTCTTGACGTTGACACGTAACCCCTCTGGGAAATCGTAGTTTGGATTGCGGTACCACCTTGAGGAATTATCTCCCATTCAACTTGGTTTTCGCAATGCCTTTTGTCCATTGATCTCTCTCTCCAATGGGATCTGATGGTTGTGACCTTAAAACTTTCTTCCTTTTCATCGGACAACCCCTTTTCACCTGTCCTCGGATCCAACGATCCCGGATCTCTCCTGATCCTACAAGGGTGATCGCTCCCAAATTTGAAGGGGACGATCACGATCCTTTGAACCCCTTCCAACGAGTCTTTGATGATCTAATTCCTATGTAGATTATGCAATTCCATTCCTCCTAAGATTTTGAACTTCACGGTTAGAGTTCGATGTCAACCACAAGACTCTGACCAACAGACTCGGCCCATACTGACTCAATGTTTCAACCAGAAGCTCTGATACCAATCTATAACATCTCAAGCCACCCATAGGCTGGGGTGTGCTACCTTCAAGCCCACCCTTGGACTTCGTACTCTTGTCGGTACCTTATTTATTTAATAAGGACACATAAGATAAAAGGTTTAACGACATGCACAACAATACCCAACAAGCATGCATAATCTAAGATTTAGTTAAATGATAATTAAAATACACAACGAAATACATTCATACAAAGATAATAATATCACAACAGAGAGCACTTATCTTTATAAAAAGGCGACACCAACTGGCTGCATACCAAGGACTTTCCACCCAACCATAAACACTACTACTCCAAATCTCAACAGTAGTGTCACCCCCGATCCAGGGCTATGAATCCACAAGGATGGTTCCAGAGTGTTACTTGGGTTCCCAAGCCAGTCAGCTCTCAATCTCTCATAGGTTTCCCAACACCCACAACAATCCAAGTACCCAACTCTCTTCTACCCATCCTACACCACCCAAGAGAATGGATCTCCACCCTTCTCTGCCACACAGTCCCTCATGTAGTCCTTCTCCTTCCAGTGCTCCATCACAGTTGGTCCAGAATATCAATGCTAGAACTCTCAAGACTCGCAACTGTGAGAAAAATAGGGCACAAGCCAACACATCTCAGACATGTAGGCCTCAAGTCATGGCTGGATTGCACCAATGACCACTACAGCCAACTATCCCGTGGATAATATTCAATATTTCCTTTCCCTTTACCAAGCCAAGACACAAGTGAGGATGGATCAATGAATGGGTAAGTGGGTGCATGAATGTGTGTGAGGTAAATAATGGTATGAATGCAAAAGTGAAGGAGCAAACGAGCCAACTACCAAGACCACAATCAGACAAGGGATGGGTTTAAGTATTTTTCGTGGGGAATCAAAAGCCTCCTGGCCTTCCCCAAGAAGCTCACGTAACCGATCCCCTCCCTTAGACAAAAAGGGTAATTAAAAGAGGGAATAAACACTTAGCCCCTCAATCTCCCTCTCTTATGGAATCATAACCCCCTATAACTCTAGTCCTTGTCCATCTAGCAGCCAATGATGTAGTTATTAATAATAATGATAAAAAACATTACATGTCTTGGGAATACTGGCCCCTTTAATAATTGTTTGGGCACTCAGGCCTCTCAGCATTGTAATAATACATTATTTAAAATGGGGGGTCTGAAACCCGGGGTGTTACATTGCCGTTCAATTAAATCCTTCTCTTTATAAACCAAAGGATACAATTATTTTCTAATTGAAAAAACAAAAACTTGCCATGATGGAAATACATTACCCACTTGTTGCATGCCATTTTGAAACGTGCTTTGCCACTAGATGAGTTTTGTTCCTGCAAATTGAAGCGATGCCAACTTGATTTGAGTTTCCTCATCCTTGATTTGTTGCACACTTCAATAAAACTCCAATTGTATGACCCGGTTGTCAAGCCTCTTTGCATTGACTTCACCATCATACATGGGTAATTCAAATTTTACATCAAGCTTAAGTAAAGGCATTTCTTGTTTATGTTTATGGGAATGTTTTCTTTCAGTGGATTTGGAACTTGTACTTGAAGAAGAAGAAGTTGATGGAGAAGAATGAGGTGAAGGAGGAGTTTGAGGATGATCCTCTCCTTCTTCATTTTTTACCTTTGAAGATTCACCTAGAATCGGTCTCTTCCATTCCAAGTAATCCTCATATAGAACCTTCACCATCTCCGACATGGAAAATAAATTATTTCAAAACTCTTTCTCCTCATGAGAAATTCCCTCTTCTAATCCCATCTTCTCACTTTGAGAAGTTCTCTTTCTCGATCCAATCTCAGGATTCTCTTCAACAATTTCTCCTTCACCATGATTCAACTTTTCCCTGGTAATCATGTTAACTCAAAAACCAACCGTCAACTATCTCTGATACCACTTGATCAAAAAAAGATCTTTTAAAGACAATGGTTGAGTTTTTAAAACATGCATTCATTTACCATTTAAGGAACTGATGAAAGAGGAAGAATTAAAGATGAAACATGGCACCCATATAACATATATAGGTTTGGAAATAAGCACAAAGAAACAAAAATCCATAACAACAAAAGTTGTTAACGACGTTCGGCAATATCACCTACATCTTCGGGCCTTTGTCTCAGTGGGTGAGGCCTTGTTATTTATCTTCAAAGATTCAAAAGTACATCATAAAAGTGCCAAATGGGTTACAAACAGATTTGGTTGTGTTATTCTAGATCTCAAGAACCCATCACAACTGACGACATTGAAAACGGATGAACGAAGCTCCCGAAAATGGCCCGCAAAGTTTCTTTCCTCAATGGCTTCCTTGCATAAAAATGGCTTTGGCTTTACAATTCTTAAGCATTTTCCTATTTTGAACCTCCCTTTGGCTTCCAAGAACCCCTGGTTTATATAGACTTGAAGTTGGCAACTAACTCCCAACTTCCCCCCAAGACATGGCCTCAAAAAGAGCTTCAAATCCTCTAATAATGTCCAAAATCTCTCAAAACTGGCTGAAATAACCATACAAATCATAATATAAGGTCAAAAAATCCATAATTGAACAAAAAGCAGGGTGCAACCCCTTTTCTCCAGGCCCCTGGGCATATGGGGTGCTACCATATGGACCTGGTCTAGGCCAGCGCGCTGGTCTAACCCCTTAAGTCTCGGCCCCTAGTTTGGGCATGGCCATATGGTCCCGACTCTATGCTCCATGCGCTCGATTTGGTGGTTAGACCCCCTATTTCCATCTCTTGATCACGCGCCTTGGTTGACGGGCTAGCCCAGCTGACCCGGTGTTATCCCCACATATCCACGCTAATAGTGGAAGGGTTGGGTCACATGCAAGAGTCACATGGAATAGCGTCGGGGCTGAGTCATATGAAATCCTTACGCGCCAACACATAAGAGAAAGTTCACAAGGAAACGGTCATATAGTGTTGCGTTGGAGGCTAGGGCGAGGCCCCAACCCTTTTCTCTTCTACCATCGCACATATTTTAATTCAAATAAAAGTTTGCGACCATAGTTGTTAAGTCACACCATGGACAAGCTGGTAGCCCGGCCCTGCCAAATCGCTCGCCCAGAGCGGAGGTCACGGGTTCGACTCTGGTGGAGTCCATAAAAATTTTGCCAACCGTCAACCAATGGAGGGGTGCCACATGGCACCATTACATTTTCTCAAATATATGCCACGTGTGAGATCATGATTCGACCACTTGTCTGCCCAGTTAGCGCACCTGCCACATCAGTCAGTTGCCACGTGTCGTACAACTGTACAAACCTTTCCACGTCAACCCGTGCCATGTGTCACCCTTGCAGTGGTGCCACGTGCCACAATTTGACTCGTCCACCTGTCATCTATCATGCCCAGTCAACATGCCAATGCACCACTGCCACATCACCTGTCACCTGTAAGTTCAGCTGCCACATCAAGACTGTACGGACTATACAGTTAGCAAAAATTTGCCTATTTGGAAAAACAAACGGACTGCGATATGTTTCACATACAATGTTCATTTGAGCCTGTTCAAGTTTCATTGGGCTCATATCGACGAGGTTTATGCACACGTCCTTTTTTAAGCAATTCTAAGAACTTTGATTTTTAGGCTTTCCTGGACCAATTTTGGTTCCGAGATCCATTTTGGATCAACAATACTCTAATCTCTTCTTTGTTGACACATTCTTATTCTCTCGACATTCTTAGTCCATCCATTCCTTATTCATTATTTATTGCATCCCTTTTATTCATACACTCAAAACATCCCTTGATCAACCCCTAGTCCCCCTATGCGTGGGAAGGCACCTAGCTGCTAGGGAAATCACATTCCATTTTCATAACCTCCTTATCACACAACAACATCTTGATCCAAGTAGAAAATTATTTCAAACACGTTCTGCGAGGACCTTTAAAGAACTCTCTCTCGACAACACTATATGATTGGGTACAATCTATAGAAAACTCAGTAACATAACCCCCTAATACACTATCCAGCCAGAAATCAACTTCACATGAGATCTGGTTAATTATAATATTAACTCGCCAGATCAATTTAGGGGTCTGATTCCTCGGAACAACAATGCATAATGTTTTGTTATTTTTAGTTAACCTATGTAACCATTCAACCAAAACATTCGCGAAATCAACAAAGAAAATCTCATGTAAATATGTAAATACATACCCCTGTAACCACTGCTCTGAACTGATCCACGGGTTCTCATTCTGATCTTTGGAAAATTCATGCTACTTTTCCTCTAACCACTATCCGATCTCTTCCTTAGTTAGCCTCCACATTTCCCTCAGTCGTAGATCCTGGTCCCGACAACATAACCATTTTTTGGCAAGCAGTGGGCAGACCCAGGGTTCAACATTAATTCACCAACAAAACCCTAAGATACCGTCCCTGTCAGCATCACCCGCAAGCAAGTGAAGTATCACCTGAGGTATCTATGGGGATTGCAGGAACCAAGTTTCCGCATTCATGAAGGGATGGGAGACATTCATCATAACCATTACACTTATCATTAATTTATCATACCATTTAACATGTGCACAAAATCATTAGAACATATAACATATTAATATTAACCACACATTATATGCGTGCAATAAACAGAACAATAAACACATCATAAAATAGATACACCACGATTTAACACGGTTCACCCAAAATGGGCTACGTTCACAACGATTGAATTCCTATATTATTCATAATCATCTCTTACAAAATATGCGCACTGTGCTCATACATTATGCCCTTTCCTTTCTCCTATCCTTCTATTTGTCTCTCTTAACTCTTACATCCGTGCATACAATGCATACTTAAAACTTCTTACTCTCATTCACTCTCGACTCTTATGTTCTCACTACATTACATTCTTCATTACTAAGTTTTCTTATCTATCCCAACCCTTACATATTTATACAACTACATTAGGGCTTAGCCCTTTTTGACAGACCAAAATGCCTAATGGCTTACAACTGTCTTCCTTCCTTTGCGTGCATTGATCCCTTAAATTGCGCCAACTACCTTTCCTTCTTTTACGCACGCTTCACAGTTCCTAAAATTGGTCCCAAAAGTCTTGTCCTAGCACTGTGCTATGACCCTTTTAATATAATATCTTTCAGTTTTGTTTAAAAATAAATAAAAACAATACCAAAACTCCTAATATTTTAACTCATCAAAACTATAGTAATCTAGAAACACTTCTCTTAAAAAATTTTGAACATACAAATAAAATTCTAAAACAATCCAAATAATTCATTTCCTTTCTTAAAGTTAAATATACTAAATCTAATTTCAATAAAAATTAACCACTACCATCATCATCATATCATCTTTCAACATCATCATATCATCTTTTATAATCTCATTGACCAAATTTATTTATGTATGTACTACTTTATTTCCACGCATACCCCTTACAATAATGAACAACATGCCACGTGTAATTAAAGAAAGGAGTTTGTACTTGCAAGCACGGTTTTGATGTTTATACTTTCAATCGAGACAAGGAGTTTAATATGTTATCTTTGCAATGGTAAGTACCTTTTATATATATAGTACCTTATATATATATATTTTGTGGATTTTTAGGAAAATATTTCAATGTTCAATTTCATTTTTACCTATAGGTCTTTGTGAAACTAAAAGTAGATAACAAAATTTGTTTTTTTTTTTTTTTTAAAGAAATTAGCTCCCAAAATAAAGTAATAAATAATAGATAACAACAAATTGGAATGAAATCCCATACATAACTAAAATAATTAAAGTAAATTCGCTCCCAAAATAAAGTAATGGAGAATGAAATCCCATACATCATTAAAATAATTAAATAGTAAAGTAATGGAGAATGAAATCCCATATATCACTAAAATAATTAAATAACACCTACATGAAAATAACATTTAGAATCACACGTATACCCTTTTATGTATACAGACCTAATCAATCACGACTCCTTATTGGGAGCTTTTATATACGAGAGTAAGAACGTGCCAACCAGATTTGTGAGATTAAGATAAAAGATTTGCATTTATTTATATATAAATAAAAAATACACATGTATATCACCCTTTGAAAGAGGTGGCCCTTGTACATATAGATAAGGATCCTATGCAAAAGACCAAAGTGGGGTCTTCCACATTTGTAATTTTGTACCCACTACGATTAGGCTGGTCAATATAAGCATTAAATAGAAAAAAATTAAAGGTTTTAGTTGGTGGGAATGATTGCAAATTCAATCTCTCTATGGGTGCTCTCAAAAGGGTTTTGATTTGACTTTTTAAATATTGATAAGTATATGAGACATTACAAGTTGAGCTTTAACTACAATCCCTATAATTATATTAGTGACAATTGAGTTCAAGTTGAGCTTGCCTTGCCATGTCAATGCTTTGATGCGAATGGAAGAGGAATCTAATAAAAAATGTCACTAATATAAAGGGGTTAATAAAATATGTCACTAATATAAAGGGATTGTAGTTAAAGTACTTTAATGATGGAAGATGAATCTAATAAAAATTGTCACTAATATAAAGGGATTAATATAATGTCATTAATATAAAGGGGATTGTAGTTAAAGTACTTTAATGAAAAATATTTTTGTTATTATTAATGTTTAAGTTAGAATTAGAAGGTTTGTATTTATTAAAATTTGCAATAGAGATACATTAATAATTGTTTCTAAACATAAATTTAGATATCAAAAAGATGTAATGTTTCAATATATAGCTTGATTGAGTGTAGGATGTTGTCATGGTCATTAATAGCTTCCTCATGACATTGAAAAGATCTATTGGTCTCCCTTCATTCATTATAATCCATTTTCCAAACATTTTTATCCAAGTCACGGAGTAGAAGGAAAGACCTCCAATTCCGTCATTATCAAGATTGAAATGAGAGGGAAATAGTGGGGTGCAGATCTTTAAGCAACGTAAGGACTAAGACCAATATGTTGTTGACCCAAAATCCATGAAAAAAAACTATAATGAATCCCTTGGCTCTAATAGAGGGGTGAAGAAGAACCATCCAAAACTTGAAATAAACATGAACCTTGCCACAAGGATAACATAAACTTCCAACCTAGACTAAACTAAAGCACAAGGAACCTCAAACTTGGAAATGCAATAGAAAACCATCATAGTTCTTCCAAAGTGGTAGTTGGATGCCTTGAAGAATAAAAAATGATCAACATCGGATCCTTCACACAAGAATTCAAGCCATCGTATTCCCAACTAGACCTCAAATCTCGGTGCCAATGCTGAGGGAAATCTAGAATTAATGCTATCATCCCACCTTGTTGTTTCCACACTCAATCAGGGTATTCTTTAATTGGCGAGCGGGGTGATATAAACATGTGATATGAGAGGATGGGTCTCATCTCACACTTCCTCTCTCCACGTGTATTGTGTGTCATGCAATGGGTCATGTGCCATCTTAATTGGTTGTTGCATGGGCTATATTCATTAATTAGTCATGGAACAGGTTGGAGGTACTCCTTACCGTTAATAATGATTGTCCCCGCATTTTTCCTTGCGGATTGATTGGCCTGATGATCCATCACCAAGTTGTTTTCCCAGAGAATGATGTATAATTTCACATTTGCAATTGAGTATTTGACATTTTTTTATCCTTTCAATCATTGATTCTAATAGAATCCAATGGATTTGAGCCCAAGATCATGTACGTAATGACTATTTTGGAATCCCCGGTGACTATGAAGCTCATACTGTAATGGATTTTGGTAAGATTCAAACCTTGCAAAAGTGCATAAGCTTCAACCTCATTATTGAAGAAATACCAAGACTCCAAGCATATGTATAAACAATTGTTCCTCTAGGGTTAAGAATAACCCCTCCTACACCTACCACCCCATAATGAAAAATAATTTTAACATAAAAAATATCAGCAAATTAAATTTATATTTGAATTATCATTTAAGATGATATTAATTTTAATTTTACCTTGTTAATGAAATTTAATCTAATAAATATGTGTAAACATATATTATATATTGCATTTGTATTTTATTCTTTTTCTTTTCGGCAATTTAGTTTAAATTGATTACTCACATGTTTTAAATTTTATCACCTTAAATAAATCCCCCATAATTTGTTTTATATATGTAACGTACCCAACCTTCAGTTGAGCAACATTACGTGTGGAAACTCATTAAGTCATTAAGATTTACTGCTAATTAATTTTATGTAGCTTACCAACTATAGATCACACACATATTAAACTATTTGACTAATACCATATTCTAAATTCATCTAAAAACATAAAGAAAATCGTGAATGCAATTATTCATGCAATTATTCAAGCAACAACAAAATACCAAACATTCATCTAAACCATTTACACAACAAAATAACATAAGAACATAAAAAAAACACTTATCTATCAATAATTAACCAATTGGATGCATATGAAGGATGAACCTCCCAACCATTGGTGTTTATGTTCCAAACCTTTCCAAATCTCAAAAAACGACCACCCTCCAACTGAGGTTATGAGTCCACAAGGATATCCGACCCTCAGACTATCCACTCTCCACACACAACATCCCCAAACCCAGGTTCTACTCCTACAATAGTTCCAAACCCACTAGCTCTCTTCCCTACAACCTGCACCACCCAAGGAATGTACCCCTTTGACTACTCACATTCCCTTAGGATGTATCATTCATTTATTAGGGATTCTAGGAATTCTCATCTTCCCAAGGAGTTCTTAGAGTATCTGTCACAAGGATATTGAGTAATTTCCTCAATAGGAAAATGCGCTATAGAATGACAACCCTTTTTTGCAGGAACAAAAGCCTCTTTCTCAACATAACCACAACCAAACATTGGCTTCCTTCAAGCACAACATGGCTGGTGCTCTTCCTAGCACTCAACTCTTCCTTTGCTACCCAAAAAATGCATGTAAGAACTATCTCGATATGTATATGAATTTCCCTTCTTCTCTCTTTCTTTCTTGACTCTCACTCTTCCCAGGTATGATTTCACTTCATCCCATGCTCTCCAATAACTATGGGATGTGACTCCTCACACCTATCCTCTTACATGAGTTTAGTGATTGGAATTAGGAAGACTCAACAACAAATAGAAAGTTTACATAATGATAATAATTCAGGAATGTAGGTTTGGGTTAATAACCATGCATAACTCCCCCTTGGACACTTTTCTCTTATGGAATCATACCCCCCATCATTCTTCATCACTTTCATATCACAACCAATGATTTTTATTTTTATTAATTATTCAATTCACATAATATGAAATTCGGTCCTTGGCCACATTAAATCAATACGAGCTCTTCTCCCCAACACATCAACTCACCAGCCTAGTTCACATTTATACAATTAAATTATAATTTATGGGGATTAAAAATAGGGATGTTACATTCCCTTCCCCCTTATTTTTTCACTGTCCTCGATGCACAACACCCTACAGGTGCAATTTCGGCTCCCTGAACATTAATCAACATATAGGCTCTCTGGCTCAAAATCACATAGGAATTCCTGCCTAAACAAAATTGCATAGGCACTCTGGCCCCAATACCACATATATATAGGTTCTTCGATCCCCAAAAATCATAAATACATAGGCGCTATGACCCCCAAAAATAGATACAAAGGCACCCTATCCCAAAACATATACATAAGCCACTGGCATTCTCCTACAACTATCTCAATTTACACAAACTCGTTTCCACTTGACTTTCCCAACCCAAGGAATGTACCCCTTCATTGATCTCAATCCATGAGACATCCCATTTGTTTATCAGGGTTGACCCAAAGAATATGCCCCCTGCCCTCTCTTCAGTCCACCAGGTGATTTGGATTTTATGAGCAGAACAGAATGAATAAATATTATTAATAGGTGATTAACACACAATAATAGAGATACAGTAAAACTAGTTTTCTATTCAATAAGGAAATAAGCTGAAACTGTAAAATGCAGTGGAAACAAGCTTGCTGGAATGGTGGCGACTTATCTCTGAGAAGAGATGTGACAGTTGTTCTCATTTGCAAAAAGATAAATACAATGAGGCTCTAAAGGCCTTTTTACAATAAACAGGAATGCCAAAAAACCTAGGAATCTAAAAACCTAACCCTAGGAGATGAAGCGCCAAAAGTCATGTGGGCCCCATCTGGGTAAGTTAGTACATCAACTTCCCAGGGTCGTAACGTTTGCATACAATCTCCATTTTAGGCGTATGATATCCTGTTGGAAAGGTATTGTCAAGGAGATTCATTTTGGGGGCTCAATCATGAATTCAGATACCATTGAGAGGCTCAATCCCAAAAAACATTCATTTAGGCCCTCAAAATGGCCCTGGAAGTTAAAACTGCTAAAAATAGTAAATTGCCAAAATTGCTAGAAATATGTTTTGATCCAGTTGGAAAAGGTGGGTGGCCATCGATATCCACCTAGATAAATACTCCCTCCTTAGGAAGCAATGGTCTCCATTGCATTGAGTTCCCCCATCAAATGAGGAAATTTCTCTTGAATTTGGCCCCAGGTTAGCCACTTGCCTTGGTGCAGGAGCTACCCTACTTTGACGACTTGATAAAGATGGATCCTTTGTTGTCGAGTGCCCTTGATCTGTGTGTCCACAATCAGATCATTGGATTCCTGTTGTATGAAGTTGGGGTTGAGATATGTTGGTGTTAGTTGTTCTKCTATGTTTGAGGTGTCCAACAATGGTTGGAAACAAGGGCGAAGGAGATCCACGTTGAACACTGGGTGCAGGCCAAGGAAAGGAGGAATGTTGAGCTCAAAATAATTATCCCCCATGGCCTTGGTGATGGTTTATGGACCATAACGGAGTGGGCGAAGCTTCCGATGGGGTCCTCTAAGGCATTCTTTCTGTAAGTGCAACCAAACTTTGTCACCCACTTGAAACTTATGTGGCACCTGATGTTGATCATGGCACTGCTTGTACTTGTCATTTGACTTTTGTAGGATATCCTGAACCTATTGGAGGATGTGTTGGATCTGCTCAATGAACTGGGTGGCTTTATCAGCTTCAGTTGGAGCAGGAGATGAGTTGGTCGAGGTGATCGTAAGGGGAAGTTCAACATCTATGGGACCCAATGGTTGGAATCCCAACCCCACCTGAAAGGGGCTGTGGTTGGTTGAGCTATGAAAGGCTCGTTTGTAGCTATGTTGGACATAGAGAAGGATATCATCCCATGTGAGAGGGTGATTTGAATTATACATGCGAAGGATATGCACAATCATTCGATTTACGACCTTGGTTTGGTGATCTGTCTGGGGGTGGAAGGCCATGGATTTGGTGAGCTTGGTGTACAACAGTGACCAGAGGCTCGATCGGAATGTGTTGAGAAATAAACTATCCCGATCTGAGACAATGGTTTGTGGGATTCCAAAATGTACCCAAACTCGTTCAAAGAAGAGCTTGGCAATGGCCTATGTTTTGATGTTCTTCTTGCAGGCAACCAAAATCACCATCTTAGAAAAGCAATCAACAACCACAAAAACACAAGCATTTCTCTGCTTGGTGGATGGGGGGCACAACATGTATTCCATTGAGATGGATTCCCATGGGCTATTAGGAGTAGGAAGAGGGGTGTACAGGCCATGTTTCTTAGTGGTCGGTTTGGCAATAGCACAAGCAATGCAGGACCTGATATACTTGTTGACCTCTTGTCAAAGTTTCGACCAATAGAAATGTTTATGTAGCATCACCACTATCTTTATGACACCAAAGTGTCCTGCCACCCGACTGTAGTGGGATTCCCATATCATATTCGCTTGCTCGCTTGATGGAACACAGATATTGCCTAGATGACACAACAACCCATCCTGAAGATAGAAATTATCAACAAGTGCATTTTCACCCAACATTTGGTAGGTGGTGGCGAAGTCCAGGTCTGTCTCATAGAGTTGGGGCCATCCAGAGGTCTCATGGCCATAGGAGTCTAGCACCATAGTGAGTTCTTTGATTGACGGTTTTCTAAGGCAATCAATGATGTGATTGGTGGTTCCTGTTTTATACTTGATGTTGAGGTGGAATTGCTACATGTGGACCACTTTTTATGGTGATCATTCTACAATTTTCCTTGAGTATGCATGAACTATAGTGGCTTATGATCAGTGTGGGTGATTTTCTCCTTCCCAAGAATGTAATGTCTCCACTGGTGGAAGGATGGCATAATGGAGTACATTTCTTTGTCATAAGTAGGGTACTTACAGACAAAATTTAATAGTGTCTTACTATAATAGGTCACAACCCACGGGGTGGCCATGCTGAGTGAGAACAATTCCCACCACATAGTTCGAAGAATCTGTCTTGATCTCAAAGGGCTGTTACAGGTCTGGTAGTGAACATACTGGGGCTGAGCACAAGCATTGCTTCAAATCGTCGAACACTTATTGTTGGGAATGGACCCACGGAAATTTTTCCTTACCACCACCCCTGGTTATTTGGCTGAGGGTCCACGCAATATGGGAGAACCCCAACACTAACCTGCTATAGAAATTGGCAAGGCCCAAGAAGCTCTGAAGCTCAGTGAGTGTGGTTGGGGCTGGCCAGTCACAGATGACTTGGATCTTGGCTGGATCCATATGTACTCCATGCTGATCAATTATGTAGCCCAGGTAATGGAACCTATCCATGCCAAAGGAGCATTTTTTCAAGTTGGCATATAGCTTGTGCTGTCGCAGGGTGTGCAGAACCTACTGAATATGCTACAAGTGTTCGTCTTAAGTCTTGTTGTAAATGAGAATATTATCTAGATACACCACTACAAAAGTATTGGTGAATGGTCACAGGATATTGTCCATCATCCTCATGAAAGTGACTGGAGCATTTTTCAAACCAAAGGGCATGACCAACCATTCAAAAAGGCCTTCCTTTGACTTGAAGGTGGTTCTCCATACATTTGTCTATTCTATCGAGACCTGGTGGTAGCCAGAATTCAGATCAATCTTACTGAAGTATTTGGACCTTGTGAGTTGATCAAGGAGGTTGTTGATTTGGGGAATCAGTTACTGGTTTCTTACTGTGATTTCATTCAGAGCCCGATAATCAGTGCAGAGTCGCTAGGTTCCATCTTTCTTCTGTACTAGCATGATCAGGCTTCCGCAACGTTATGAGTTGGGACGGGTGTGCCCTTTGTAGAGCAGTCCTTGGATCTATCGCTTCATCTCCTCATTATCTAACAGAGAGTGGCGATAGACTATCCCATTGGGAAGAAATGCATCGGGGGTCAGATCGATGGGGTGCTTGACCTGGCAGTGCAGAGGTACCCCAGTAGGTGAGGAGAAGATATCTCAATATTATTCCATGACCTTATCTACTTGCTTCTGCTGTGTGGAGAGGTTAGTAGTAGATACCCTCGATGTGGTTGTTATCTTTCTCTTATTCTGAGAGAGAATCATGAAGAAGACAAACTTCCCCGTCTGAGAGATGACCTTCCTTCATTAATTAGCAGAGATCAAGGAAATAACACTAGGTGGGACTGCCTCGGGTATCCTGTACAATTTTTTGTTCAAATTAATAATAACACTACGAGGCCTAGAATCATATATAGCATGATGTTTCCATAAACAAGGTTGGCCCAAAATAACATCACAAACTTCGAGATGAGAAACATCACACAATAACTCATCTTTGAAGGGCTTAATGTCGTACGATAGTCGACACTATTGGCTAACGTGAAGATCGCTTCCTTGGCGGAGCCATATAATGGTCTAGGGTTGTGGGTGCGACATTTTCGGCAGGGATAGCCTCTTGATGACCTCTTCTAAGTTGAGGTTCTTATGGCTATTGCTATCAACAATGAAGTGCAGCAGGGTGCCTTTTACCCATGTCTATGAATGGAAGAGGCATTCTCCTTCTTCTGACTCATCTGGTTCACCAGGTTAGAGGTTGGTGGTAGCAATGGTGGCACTGGGTTCCACGTCAATGAACCATATTCCCCTTTCTAGTTATGGATCAGAGTCTAAACCGACATCTGATTTAGAGGCTTTCACTTCGGCCACCAACAACTACTTTGAGAGGCAGCCAACAATGTTATGCCAAGCGCTCTTATGGAAGTTGCACCACTTCCTGGTATCTTTCTTTGTCTTTCTGGTGTCCTTCTTTGCTTGTGCCTTGGACTGGTTGTCCTGACACTGTCTATGTTTGATATGTCCTTTGTTCTATGGGTTGGGGCCACCCTTTCCTAGCTTTTGTTATGAGGGGTTCCCAGGCCCAAATTTTCGTGTCTTTTGTTTGAGATTCTGCTCGATTTTGACGGCATATCAGTAGGCCGCACCCAAGGATGAGATGTCCAGAAATTCTATTTTGGTTTGGATGTATCTATGCAAAGCACTACAATACATGAGAACCATATGTCTCTTCCAATATTTGATACCCATCTTGGTGCGTAAGGTATGAAATATATTTGTGAAATCTGGCACTGTTTGGTCTCTTTCTTGCCACAATGTGATCCATTTGGTATAAAAGTCATCATAACTTCTGGCAGGGTAGTATTGTTCCTTAACAACATCCCTGAAGGATTCCCAGGTGGCCGTGACTGTAAATAATGAGGGTTCCTCTGTTTCCTTTTTCTCACAAAAATTTTCCCACCAATCTTTGACATGGGGAATGTCTTTGAGGAGCGGAAAAGTAATCTTTTCTCTATTCAAAACGTTATGGACATAAAAATACCATTCTAGTAGATTCAACCACTTGTCTAAATCATCTGCATCTATCTGAACTTTAGATATAGCAATATCAAAGTTTATTTGTACCTTGAAGGGGGCAGCGCCTCCGCTTAAAGAAAATGCATCGCCTGTTGGTATCCACCAAAGGATTTGTGCAAAACTATCCATCATCTTGTTCCTTTATTGCATGAGGGATTCCTCAATCAACAATTTGAAAGAATCTCCTATCCCATCATATTTATTTTCTCCTACCATGAGAGGCCGCTTGGGCATGCGAGAGATTTTTTCGTCATGAGAAACAAGTTTGAGACCGAACTCTTTGTACTCTGACCTTGTTGGGGACATGCATTAAGACAACAAGGAGCAGACCATTATGATACCACTGATCCATATTTTATGAGAAGAAAAAAATGAATACAAATTATTAATAGGTTCTTAACACACAATAACAAAGATATAATAAAATTGGTTTTCTATTCAATAAGGAAATAAGTTGAAACAATAAAATGCAGCGGAAAAAAGCTTGTTGGAATGGTGGTGACTTATCTCTGAGAAGATATTTGACAGCTACACTCATTAGCAAGAAGATAAATACAATGAGGATCTGAAGGCATTTTTACAATAAAAAGGAATGCCAAAAAACCTATACATCCAAAAACATAACCCTAGGAGATGAAGCGCCAAAAGTCATGTGGGCCCCGTCTGGGTAAGTTAGTACATCAACTTCATGGGGTCGTGACTTTTGCATACGATCTTTGTTTTAGGCGTATGATAGCCCGTTGGAAAGGTATCATCGAGGAGATTCATTTTAGGGGCTCAATCATGCATTTGAATATAAATGAGAAGCTTTATCCCGAAAAACTTTCATTTAGGCCCTCAAAATGGCCCCGGAAGTTAAAACTACTAAAAGTAGTAAATTGCCAAAATTGCCAGAAAAATATTTTGAACCAGTTGGAAAAGGTGGGTGGCCATCGATATCCACCTGGATCACCAGGATACAAAATTTGTTTATCAGGTTTTCTCTAACACATGTAACTAGGAATATCACAATTGGGATCTCAAGGGATTCACTGCTGGGAAGAACTACCAGGAAATAACTAGCAACAATGTTGCTACTACAGTGCAACTCACATGTGACTTCACTATTCAGACTTAATAATTTGGTTCTTTGACAATACAACTCACTCAAGTGTTCACTCTTTAGGCCTGACAACCTGGTTCTTCGATAATGCAACTCACACTAGGGTTCACTCTTTAGGCCTGGAAACCTTGTTATTTGATAGAGAAACTCACACTAGAGTTCACTCTTCAGGCCTAACATCTTGGTTCTTAGACAATCCTGATAAATTTCTTCTTCTTTCTCTACTCACCATCTAGGCTCAAACATCCCTTTCACTGTTATACAATTCCTCATGTGATCCATCATTTTCCAAGGTGTTCTCACATAGAAGAATACCAACTTTCTACTAGAATTCCTCTAGCAATCTATAACCTATAGAAATCATCCCATCTACATCATATCCATACAATCAATATGAGACATCATCATACAATTTTCATTATAAAATTTCAAATTTATTTTACATAGAAAAACATAATTTCCCAAACATGAGTTTTCTACTCATAGTTGTTTGGCTGTTGCAGGAGTATATATCAATATTCCTTATGGGATTACATCCCTGCCATATCCAATACCATTTACCCTACAATTTTCTCAATTTTCATGTAGCCAAACAAATTGTTAGCGTATCATAACAATTTTCAATTATTAATTTCTCAAATATGTTTATCCAGGAAAGTGAATATTCCCACGCATGAGATTTTTTCTCATTATGTTTATCTCTTGCATTTATATATATTAGTATTCCTTATGATCTTACATCATTACCATATCTAAGAACACTCTACCTCTAATTTCCTCAACTTTCCTGCAACAAAACAAGATTGTTAGCACTCATGCACATTTTCAGTAGTTCATGAAATGATCTCAGAATTGTAATTTACCAACATTTCAATCATTTACAGTCATTATTCACATTAAAAACAAAATTCAACCATTAATTATATTATCTAGAATGACACTATCATTCACTATACATGCATTATCAACATACCAAGCTTTTCATAATGCATTCAAACTTGACCAATAAACAAAATCAATGTGCGCCCAATAATCATGGCCACATATACACAATGCATCTTTGCATTGACCTTGGAATACCATATGTTCATGTCATCTATTCCATCATGTGAGTTGGAAGGTATGGTTCACACCTCAACACATCATCCAAACTCTTCACCAATTACTTCCCTGATTATTTGGATACCTTCCTATTCAACCCATACCCAACACTAGGAATATAATTCTCTTAGTGTTATCTCAAGTTGGAAAAGAGGTTGTAGTTCAAACATCGATTATATAGGGGAAATCCATTATGCACTTGGATGGAACTATAGAATTTCCATATCCAATCTCATCATGACCTCACACATGACCACCTCTATTGGAATTAATTTCTACAATGGGAGTGATGCCTCCCAAATTAACTTGGTTATAGTATCATAAACAACATAACACAATATGCAATTAAATTTCCCATAAATGCATTCAAGAAAAAAATAATATTTGCATACTCAAGGCCTCCTTCCTTTAGATCAAATAAAATATTGAGATTCAACCGAGAGAATTCTTACCTCAATTCCCTTAAGCATTTATACATCATAACAACCCAAGATGCATACCTACATGGTTGTTATCAATTTACTTCATGCTACCTAATCAACTAGTACTTTGTAGATGGTCATAGGTTCTCTTCGCCAACCTATTTATCAAAATTTCCACCATCTTCAATTGTCTTCATATGGACGGATACCATAAGAAACAATATAATCATCCTTTTCAGCCATGGTATAATCATTTCTCCTCGATACATAATCCATCATCAGTTTTATTCAAATATCATAGCATCATTATTTTGTATATATATATAGACTACTCTCAGTCTACAAGCATGCCATCAACATGTTTAGGCATTTCCACATGTACAATTCACATTAGTATGCACCAAGCATTTGATATTTCATGCCTATTTCATGCATATCTATTTCAGATTTAATTAATTAATTAATTTTGTTGTTGTAGAGGGTCTCCCTTGAATTTATGTAGAACCTTTCTTCCCTGTGCACTATCATTATGCTCAAATGTGCACCACTGGTCCGCATTCCAAATATTTTAGCCAAGCCCCACTTGGCCATTCTGCATTTCCAACCACTATATCCACTAGTGATGTCATCTCACAACTGCTTATTTTATGTAGAGAAAACCTATCCCAACATCTTTTGGCTATAATTCTCAAAATTCATAATGTTGTAGCATACACTACTCCAACTGAATATTAGAATTGCAATCTAATTATCCACTCCCTATTTTCTTGAACAAATCGGTATTGAAATATCATTATCATTGATTGGAATTTCAATATTCTAAAATATTTATTTTATGTCATATTTCTAATACTCTTTTCCATCCATGGATTTTCTCAATTTTAAATACCTCTCTTCACTTTATTGAGTGATTCACTTTGAAGTACTACTTTTCCATTCAAGACTACTCTGTTGCAAATGGAAATTCTATATCCTCCATTTTCACTTTTACCCTACATTTTCCACACACTTTGATAATAGAGACAACTTTCTTTGTTTGGGTACTTGTTTTATACAAAAGTTTCTAGATCATATCCAACAAGCCCTTCCTCCTGCATTCCTATACTTTCTCATATATATGACTCATCCACTCCATGAGTTGCACCTTATCTCATGACATCCCATTTTATTTCTTTTGCAACAAGCTTTGTAGCCCTCACTACATTTCTACTTTCAAGGTGTAACATACTTAGCCATCAATAGGTTGGCCACACTACTTCAAATCTCACTTCAAGAACTGATTTTAAGTTCTGATAAAAATTAATTAATAGGAAGAATGCAAGAAAGGGAATAACCACACATGAAATAATCAATATCCATGCTAGAATTAAAAATAATGCTTAATCATGCCATGCACAATAATAACCAGTAGGAAAGCATATTAAAAATACACATCTCAAAGATAGTAATTAAAACATAGTGGAAATAAATATAAAAATAGAGAAACACATGATAGAGAGAACTTATCTTTAATAAAAACATTCACCTATTGGATGCAGACCAAGGAACTTCCACCCAACCTTAGAAACTGATGTTCCAAGTCTCAATATTAGGTCACCCTCAAGCCAAGGATATGAATCCACAAATATGGGTTCGATAGCGACACTCAACTTCCCAAACCAATTAGCACTCAAGCTCTCACTAGTTTCTAAACAAACAACAATCCAAAGTACAACAACTCTCTTCTCTCCATCGTGCACCACCCAGAGACAATGAAACCCATTCAATGCCACACAGTCCCTCAGGATGTCCACTTCTTTCCAGGCCTCCAATGCATCTAGTGAAGAATATCCATTCTGGGACTCTCAGTATTTTCAACCATGAACAAGGTTTATCTCATGCTAATGAATCTTAGGCATATAGGAACCAAATCATGGCTAGAATACACTAGTAATTAGTACAACCAACAAAGCAATGGCTTATTTATTCAACAATTCATCCCCATGTCTTAACCAAAAACAAGAGTGAATTAATGAACCAAATGATGTAGTGAAAAAATGAAAAGAGTGAACCCCGAAATATAGCAAAAAGGGGTTTATATATTTACTTGAAATTCATGAACCAGATGTCGTTCCCCCAAGAATCTCATGTAACCACTTTTCTTAATTAAAACGAAGATGGGTAAATAAAATATAATAAAAAGACTTATCCCATTTATCACCCTCTCTCGTGGAATCATTTCCCCCTATAACTCTTGTCCATGTCCATGTTGCAACCAATGATGTATTTTATTATTAACAATGATCAAAATATTACATTTCCTAGGAACTTCGCCCCCTTTTTAATTGTTTAGGAACTCTGGCCTTTCATCAAATAAATAAAATAAAATATTAATATGGGGACTCAAAATCAAGGTATTACATTCCCCTCCCCCTTATTTTGGAATTGTCCTTAGTGCATATAGAAAACAAATATCAAAAATTCAAAATTATTCAAAAAGTTGTTTGTACTCTATCTGCATGAAATCTTCATGCTCTCAAGTAGCATCTTCAGGACCGTAGCAGGTCCACTAAACTTTTACCAGTTCTATGACTCGATTCCAAATCATTTTGACCTTTTTGTCCAATATGTGCACTAACTGGACCTAGAAGTCTCATTCTGGCTCCACCTGAATCAAATTCCAATCAATAACATGGTTACAATCATGTACATACTTTTTTTATCAAAGAGACATGAAATACATTATACACATTCATGGAAGCAAGAAATGCAAGCATGTATGAAACTAGCCCTATTTTGTCCAATATCTTAAATGGATCACAAAATCTGGTTGTTATCTTTCTACAACTGCCCAACATCAATGAGCTCTTCTTCGGATTCACTTTTAAAAGAACATTCTCTCCCACTTTAAATTCTCTGTTGTCCCATTCTTATCTTCATAACTCTTCTATATATCTTGTGCTACCTTCAAAGTATGCTTAATTTTAACCATATGGTCTTCCATATCCTTGAGCAATTAAGGCCCAAGTACTACTATATTGATTGGGTTGTCCCAACTCACTAGAGTGTGTCATTTTATACCATACAAAGATTCAAATGCGATCATATTCAATGAATATTGATACCTATTATTATAGGAAAACTCAACGAAATGCAAGTGATCTTGCCACTTATATGGCTTATGCATCACATACATTCTCAACATGTCTTTAATCACTTGCTTTACTCTCTCAGTATTCCCATGTGATTGTGGATGGTATGTTATGCCAAAGTTCATATTTGTACCAAATCCTTTAAATAATCCCCTCCATAAATTTGAAGTAAACTTAGTATCTCTAATTGAGACAATTTCCTTAGGGATCGCCTACAACCTAGAAATTTCCCTCATGTAAAATTCTGCAATATTAGTTGTTGTATGAGTCATCTTTACATGAACAAAATGAACACCCTTTGTTAATTTATTAACCACTACCATTATCGGATCATGTTGCCATGTTTTCATAGGAAACTTAGTTATAAAATCAATGGTTACCAATTCCAATTTCTTCTTTGGTATTGGCAATGGATGTAGGAAACCTGTTGGGTGTCTATGCTCAACTTTAACTCTCTGAAATTACATACATCTGACAATGTAATCAACAACATACTTGTTCATTCCTGGTCAAAATAATTGGCTTCTTATTGCTGCAATTATTTTCTGGTAACTGGGATGTCTGGCATATGGAACATTATGCATTTCTTTTAATACCAAATTCCTAAGTTCTCTAGAACTAGGAACATAAATTCTATTCTTATGCATGACTAATCCATTTTCCATAATCTCATATTCTTTAATTATATGTTGTAATTTTCCTACTGTAAACTTTCTTTTACCTGTAGGTAATGTCGGTT
>SNQJ01S0003274.1:8919-29460 GCA_010110895.2 Picea sitchensis | reverse complement strand
CTTCTGCACCTTTTAGATCTAATCCACAATGACCTATGGGTCCTTTTACGCATCCATGGATCAGAAAATCGAGTTTTGTTGTCATTTTTGTTGATGATTTCTCACATTTTACATGGATCTAATTTCTCAGGAAAACATTCAAGGTCTTTCAACACCTCAAAGATTTCAAATCCCTGGTTGAGACACAATCCTGAAAGAAGATCAATGTCCTTCAAAATGATAACGGGGGAGAGTATGTCAATCATGAGATCCATGATCATTTCCATGAGGCATGGATTCTATTGCAACACACAGTTCCCTATACTCCACAGTAAAATAGAGTTGTTGAGTGGAAAAATAGATCTCTAAAGGAGATGGCATCTTGCATGTTACATGCAAAGTAACTACCACAAAGACTATGGCCCGAAGAAATTACTTGTGCGACATACATCCAAACAAATATCCCCATAGACCTATCAAGGATAAGACCCCCTATGAGGCTTGGAGCAACCTCAAACCAGAAGTGACCCACTTTCGCATTTTTGGTTCACATGTATGGGCCCATATTCCTGCTGAAAAGAGGAAGGCACTTGATCCACAAAGCACTAAATGTGTTTTTGTTGGATACCCCGATGGTGTGAATGGATATAGTCTTATTGATATTTCCTTGGACTGACTCATCATTGAGCATAGTCTCCAATTCGAGGAAAGTGTCTCGCATGTACCTCACCAGCTACATACAAACAACTTTATTCTTCCACCTGTCCAAGATGATGAGCATGCACATGTCGACTCATATTTAGATGAGAGTTTTGATTAAGAGGAATAATATGATTTAGATATAGAGTTAGTATAGTCAGATGCAGATTTAGATCATCCAGATGCAGTTGCAGAGCCAGAGAAGAGGCCTAAGTGGGCACAAACTACTCTTCAAGATGCAAGGGATCGTGTTGGTGATCCAGCCGATACTAGGAAGAATCGATATGATTTTGAGGAGCCTCCTGTTGCACTCACTGTCATTGAATTATTTACCTCTAGACATATTTTCTTGTTTAAGTCCTTAGATCCATAGTATTATGGCGAGGTTATTGGAAATCCATTTTGTGAATCCGCCATGTAGGAGGAGTACAACTCCCTCCTCGAGAACTAGACTTGGGATCTGGTTCCCCTTCCTTATAGGAGGAACATTGTTAGATGTAGATGGGTCTATAGGACCAATAGCATGACAGATGGACAAATTAGTAGATACAAATCCAGGCTTGTTTCCAAAGGATTTCAATAGGTGCATGGTATTGGCTATGATGAGACCTTTTCTCCAGTAGAGAAGACGGATTCCATATGATTGACACTTGCCATTGTAGTAGACAATATATGGTAAGTCCATCAGATGGACATGAAGAATGCATTTCTTCATGGTGATCTCTTGGATGAGATCTATATGGAGAAACCCTAAGGATTTATGCAGGACTCATATTTGGTCTGTCGACTGAAGAAGTCCATTTATGGCCTCAAGTAGCCTCCGAGGGAATTTTATGCAAAGATGGACTCCTACCTATTGTCACAGAACTTTGTAAGTTGTAAATCAGACCCAAATATCTACATGCTCAGGACAATTGATTCACTTCCACTTTTAGTTTTGTATGTTGATGATTTGTTGATCACCGGTTGCTCATCTTCAGTGATTTTTGCAGTCAAGAGGATTCTACATGGCATGTTTTTGATGATGAACAAGGGTTTGCTACACTTCTTCCTTGGACTCGATATCAGTTAGGATGCATCAGGCATCAAACTATCTCAGGCCAAGTATGCACAAGATCTCATTAAGAGATATCACATGACAGACTGCAAGTTTGCTCCGACTCCTTTCCTATCAGGAGTCAAACTTGAGGATGGTGGAGAGACTCCATTGGTTGACAACATGCTATACATAAAACTAGTGGGGAGCTTGTTGTATCTCACATAGTCTATACTAGACCTCTGCTATGCAATTGGTGCAGTTTCTAGGTTCATCCAAGAGCCGCATGAGCTACATTGGAAGGATTCAAAGCATATCCTTTGATACGTATAGGGTACCATCACCTTTGGGATTCATTATGAAAAATATTCTACATTATATCTCATTGGGTTTACTGATTCTGATTGGGCTAGCGATAGCACTGATCACAAGTCCACATCTAGTTACTCACTCAGTCCTTGTTCAAGGCCTATCTGTTGGTCGAGCAAGAAGAAGGTTGGCATTGCTTTATCTTTAGCCAAGGCAGAGTATAGAGGGGTAGTTAACATAACCATTTGGGCAATGTGGCTACAATATTTTCTCATTGAGTTCGACATTCAGTTTCATTGGTCGATCATCATCTGGTGTAACAACCAAAGCACTCTAAAGTTCTACAGAAATCCAGTTCAGAGGCAGTGGATGAAGCACATCAAGATCCACATGCACTACATCCGAGACTTATTACACGAGGGGATCATCGAACTATAGTTTTGTCCTTCAGTAGAAAAAATGACATAAATCTTCACCAAGAACTTCACTAAGCATAAGTTCCATTCTCTGCGAAGTCATCTTGGAGTGAAGGACATCGTTTCCTAGCAACTGTCAGTTCTTATTTTTACATACATTTCACCTTAAGGGGGGGGGTTTCCCATGAGGTTTTTCCTCTTGACTCACTTATTTTCAGTGTTTATTTTGTATTTGGGTACCTAACATGGCCTCGTTGCCATGACCCATTCTTTATTTTCACCATAGTGATGTTCAGAGGGGGTGTTGGAGTTACTTCAGACACACCTAAGATTTATTTTTCTAAGGTTTTTCCTTGTTTATTATTCATAATTAGTCTCCTATATTTTAGGGGAGAATATTCCACCTGGATAATATTCTCTTTCAGTTGACACTTCAACTTAACTAGTTGAGTTGATTTTAGATGTTGCATTTGTTTTGTCACCATGCAACATTGGGATCATCACCATGCTAATGTGAAATTTCCTTGGGATCATCACCAGACTGGTGCATTACCCTTGTTCCTTGATATACTATTCACTACACTATGTTTAGTCATTTAACTAAAGACTAGTTGACTAGTTAACTAAGCTAGGTGGCAATTCACTCCCGTAACTATCTGAGAGACTAGACTAGGTGGAAATTCACTCCCGTAACTGTTGGTGTGTGTCCAGATCACTCTAGACCACCACTATGGTGCATTGGTTCTCCTCCAGTGCACATTAATTGAGTTATACAGAGTATATCATGTGTAAATTATTCATTATTCACAACGATTAATGAGAATTCTTCCATTTTTTCTCTGCTTCTTCTTCTTTCTCAATTTTTTTTTTGCAAATGTGTGTAGTATTTTCTAGCTAGATCTATTATGTGCAGGTTCAACATATTTACATTAATCCCATAAAATATATGAATTCTGAAACATTATTGGTTGTTGGCCATCCTCTAATGGATTCAATCTAATCTAGATTTATGGCTAAACCTTCTTCTTAAATGATGTGCCCCAAATAATGGATCTATTCTTCATAAAAAGGATAGCTAATAAGTTTGGCATAAAGATGATGTTCCATTAACACTTGTAACACCAACATCAAGTGAATTTCATGATCCTCCTCTAACTTATAATAGATAAGTATGTCATCCAAGAGTACAATGGCAAACTTATCCAAATAATTTCTGAATATCTCATTCATTAAGCACATAAATAAAATCGGTGCATTGGTCAGTTCAAATGGCACAAATATGAATTCATGATGTCCATACCTAGTTATAAATGTTGTATTACTAATGTATTCTTCCTTGATTCTTACCTGGTGGTAGCCTGATCTCAAGTTTATTTTTGAAAATATCTTTTCTCCTCTTAGCTGATCAAAGAGGTCATCAATTCTGGGTAAAGGGTATCTTTTCTTCACAATGGATTTATTCATATGTCTAAAGTTAATACACAATCTAAATGTTCCATCCTTCCTTTTGACAAAAGGTACTGGTGTAATATATATTTTATATATGCATTACTTTTAAACTGATTAAAATGTAAAGTCACACTCTTTTGCATAAAGAGATGTGACTTTACCCAATTACGTGTATATGTAAATCATTTTGTATACCAGATATATCATCGAATAAAAGAATATTATATGTTATTAAATATATTTATTGTTGTATTTGGATTTAATCTTCCAGTTGGTATCAAAGAATTACTTTTCCTCGCATCCTCCAAACATGTGACCTCCATTCGACCCTCTCCCACTCCCATGCACTCCCTCCTCCACACATCCACCATTCCTCGCATCCTCCACTCGCATACACTCCCTTTAATTTAGACATCTCCATGATTTTCAACTCTCTCCTCATACAAATCCTAATTCTCCATATTAAATATTAATTTTAAATTATATATTAATATCAAAAGATTAAATATATATTAAAATATAACCTTAACATGAGAAACACGAGGAGAAAGCCAGGATAATCTGAGAAAAATATAGAGGACAACACTTCCCTCAAAATGGAGCTAAGTGAAAAATCTAAAGAGTTTTTTGTAGGCCTTATAAATCAAGTAATTAGTACTTCGTTCGATGCCAAAATTGGAAAACTAAACGAAGAACTAGTGAAATGAAACAAAAAATACCATGACATGAGATTAGAGCTTGAAATCGTAAAAGGGAGTAGAAGACCATGTAACTCAACTTCGTAGTGGAGGCCTCATCAATCACATTACTCGCATAACATGGGGATGTCTAATAATGTCATGCCCAAGGAAAAAATTATTGTTCCATCAGTTGATGGATCAGATGCAAGAGAAGCAATAAGATGGGTAAATAAAATTGAGCAGTACTTCAGGTATTACCATATTTCTGATGATAAAGAAAAAATTAATGTCACATCTATAGATATGGAGGACTTTGTGTATGAATGGTTCCTATCATAGAGAGAAAAATTAAAATCTCTAGAAAGAGACTCAGTTTTATTAAAAAATAACTTCTTCCTATATTTTCTCGACATAAAAGAAAAAGAGGTTTTTTCTAAACTCACTTGATTACAACAATCCATTACAGTGGAAGAATTATCTTAGGATTTACATGTGTTAGCCAGTCGTGTATCTGATATATCATAAGATTGGCTACTACAAATAGCCTTATCATGATTGAAGGAAAATATTTGAAATGAGCTCGAACTACTTGACATTAAATATATCGAGCAAGCTTGGAAGAAGGATAAAATTATTGAAAATAATTTTAAATTATATCAAAAGACAACATGGATCTCACTCGAAGACTCTAGCTCCAAATATATTCCCCCTCAAAAAAAGGACACCACCACCAGACACAAGACAAGATAAGGTTAAGGACCGATGTTTTAAATGTAATGCACCTAATTGGAAACTGGGCTATAAGTGAAAAGACAAAACATTTTTTCATTGCGAAATAGACAAGAGTGATAGTGACAAGGATGAAGAAGCAAGGGACATATATTAATCCAATGAATAAAAAAAATAGTGAAGACTCATGAAATATCCATGAGTTAGCGAATCAAAATGCAAATCCAACACTCTATGTTGTTGCAATGATGGGTATTTCTCAACCCCAAACTATGGAAGTTTATGGTTATGTTAATAAAACTAAAGTAAAAATTCTCATTGATAGCGGAATTTCACATAAATTTATAGATACAAATATAGCAAGGAAATTAAACATATTAATATGTCCTACCTCTGAATTTCAAGTCTCCATCCTAGGAAATAGGACTATGTCATGTGATGGGAAATGCCACAAGGTAGAAATATCCATGAGTGACTACAAATTAGAATATCCCATGTATGCTATGCCAATCAGAGGGGTAAATATTGTCTTGGGGTCCGAGTGGCTAGCCACACTTGGTACCGTTGGATTAAACTTACAAGAGAAATTTATAAGGTTTTATCAAAAGGGGGAATAGTAAAAATTACATGGAATAAACTATCCTCCCCCATAAATAGTATCGTCCAATAAAATGGAAAAAATGATTAAAAAGGGAGCCCAAGATTATTTCTTACACTGCTATGCAATAGAGGGTACTGCTAAAGAGGACAAAAATGATGATCCCAAATTAGACAAAATTCTTGGAAAATTTAACACAAATTTTTAGGAACTTCTGCATGGGATTCCTCCACCTCATTATAGAGATCACATCATATAACTAATCCCTATTTCCACACCAATTAGAAAAAAATATTATAGACAACCACACCAACATAAGACAAAAATCGAGGGCTTGGTTCAAGAATTATTGGACTGTGGTGTTATTACATGAATAAAAATTCCTTACTTAGATCCAGTCATACTTGTTAGGAAAAATGATGGATCATATAGACTCTGTATTGATTATCATGCATTAAAAAAAATTACTATAAAGGATAAATTTCCAATTCCAATTGTGGATGAGTTATTAGAAGAGCTCTATGGTGCTAAATATTTCTCCAAGCTAGAACTAAAGTAAGGTTATTACCAAATAATAATTCGAGAGGAAGACATTCCCAAAACTGATTTCTATACCCATGAAGGGTTGCATGAACTCTAAGTCATGCCTTTTGTCCTATCCAATGCTCCCACTACCTTCCAAGCAGTAATAAATGATTTATCCCATAAATACCTATGAAATTTTGTACTTGTCTTCTTTGATGATATCCTTGTTTATAGATAGAATTGCAACTCACACCTTAAGTGCATTGAGACAATATTAAAAATCCTTCAAGAGAACAAGTTCTACGCTAAAAAAGCCAAATGAAATTTTGGACAAAAAGAAATAGTATTTTTGGGACATGTCATGTTAGATGAAGGAATCAAGGTTGATCCAAAGAAAATTGTGGCGGTTACTGAGTGGCCTGGTCCCAAATCAATCAAATCATTACAAGGATTATTGGGTCTTACCAGGTTTTACAAAATGTTTTTTCAAAACTATGCACAAATTGTGGCCCCATTAACAACATTATTGAAGAAAGATGCAATTAAATGGAACATCGAAGCTAAAGCATATTTTAGAAGGTTGAATCTTTTAATGACATCCACTCTAGTTTTTTCAACACCCTATTTCTCCAAATCATTTTTCCTTGAATGTGATGTTTCAGGAGGTGGATTAGGTGTCGTACTTATGAAACATAATCACCCCACTGCATTTGAAAGTCAAAAATTCAAATCAAGGGATAAAAAAAATCAACATATGACAAAGAAATGTTGGAAATTATGCATGCCTCGGTTAAGTGGAAACAATACTTATTGGGAACACAATTTATCGTGAAAACATACCACAACAACTTGAAGCATTTTTATTTTAGAAAAATATTTCATTAGAGCAACAAAAATGGGTGAGCAAAATCCAGGTATTTGATTTTTATATTATTTATAAAAAAGTGAAGGAGAATTTGGTTGCAGATGGGTTATCAAGGAAACTTGATAATGATTCTACTCTATGTACTATGTCCATCATCATTCCCAAATGGATCTCAAAAGTTCAAACTCAGTATATTAAAAATACTGAAATATGAAGGCTAATAGAAGAAGTTGAAAGCAACCCAACTACAAAATAAATTCACTTGGGAGAATGGAATACTGTGGTATGAACAACACATATTTTTTCCCAGGTCTTCCAAGTTCAAACTTCAATTTTTGAAAGAAAATCATGATTCTCCATTAGCAGGCCATGTGGGGTTTTTAAAAAATTACTACAATATACACCAGTCCTTCTTTTGGAAAGGTATGTGATTTGAAATTCATAAATATGTTATTGAATGAGACACCTGCCAACGAAAAACGTTTGAAAATATTTCTTCTCTAGGTCTTCTGCAACCCCTTCAAATCCCAACCCAAAAATGGTTTGAAATATCTATGGAATTTATTACTGATCTTCCTACCTCTGAAGGAAAAGATGCTATATTTTAAATTGTTGACCAATTAACCAAATATGCCCACTTTTTCGAGATCTCCTCAAAGGCCAAGGCTAGCAAATTCATTGATATCTATGTTAAAAATATTTTTAAACTTCGTGGATTTCCCAAAGTTATTGTAAGCGATAGGGATCCCAAGTTTACTAGCAATTTTTGGAAGCAACTCTTATGTCCAGTGGGAACATCCTTGACAATGAGTACTTCATACCATCTCCAAATATATGGCCATACTTAAGTGGTTATTAAAGGACTCAAAGGGTATCTAAGGAATTTTGTCAATGATCGTCAAACACAATGGATCAATTGGCTACATCTCACTGAATGACGGAACAATAGTACATATCACACCTCATTAAAAATGTCCCCATTTGAAGCATTGTATGGTTATCCACCTCCCTCTATTAATGAGTATGTTATCAATTTTTAGGTTCCTTCCGTGAAAGACTATCTATATGTTTCAGATGAAGTTCTACACACTCTTAAATATCACCACGAGGAAGAAAGGAACCAAATGAAACAACATGTTGAGAAAAAAAGAATCGATAGAGAATTTACGATAGGCGATTGTGTATTTGTTCGAATGCAGCCTTACAAGAAGAGTTCTCTTAAAAATTAAAAGAAACATAAACTCGCTCCTAAGTTATATGGACCTTATCAAATTTGAAAGAGAATTGGACAAGTTTCTTACACCCTCAATATTCCAAATAAAGGGAAATTGCATGATGTTTTTGTCAGGAAATGAAGGACACTTCCATACTAATCCTAGAAGAAGAGAAGAAGAATTTAATCAAGAAATAAAATGTCATAAGAAATCACACATTACACCAATATTTTACCTTGGAAACCCTTAACTGAGAAAACCATCACTCATTTCAACGTTCTTCTCTCTTGTTGTCTTATTCATTCAAAATAAAAGGTTATATGTCTAACCTTGGTCCACAGCTAAGACAAAATCGACATCATACCTTCTTTCACAAAAAAGAACAACGCTATAGCCAAATTGACTTACATATGAATGACCAACAACCTATACATACAAATACATTAACCTGCATAAGTGTATTTTATGATCACCTACAACAATATCCTTTATGGCCTTACAACATGCCTCTTTATAGGATTTACAATAGGAAAAACCCTAAATATTGGTGCCCAAAAATGGTTATATATCCATGCATATAATTGGATAGAAATCCCATAATCCCATGATTCTATTACAATTGAATCGATGTCAGGTTTACCAATCGGCCTCCATTTAGTCTCTAGTTGGTCATCTCACACCCGCACTTTGACCTCTTGTCAGAGGACTTGTCGTCGATATCTTCAACTTCGAATTTACCCAGTTAATTTCCTCAACCTTTAACTTGTTGTCAATCTACCTCAACTTCGACCTATTTTCGATCTACCTTGACTTCGACCTAATGTCGATCTACCTCAACTTCGAACATCATTAAATTTACCTCGACTAGACTCACTGCAAAGAATATAACAACCCAAAATTATCCCACTTGTTGTCTTCTTTGTTGAAACTGAAGATTCCTGAACTTTGTCTCACAGACCCAGGCTAGCAATGCCCATTGCCTCTCTGCGTCAAGAGAAATTTATAGCACTCACTGAATTGGTCAACGAGTCTTTTATGTTTTCCAACGTTTCTACTTTCTCTAGTATCACCTTGTTACTTTCCACCATGTCTCCTATGAAATGGTATTCTACATCAATGTGTTTAGTATTTGAATGATAAGCATGGTTCTTTGCTAGAAATATTGCGCTTTGACTGTCGCAACTTACCTTCATATTTCTTTGTTCAAATCTGATTCCTGAGCATAATATTTGAATCCATGTTGCTTATTTAATTCCATGAGAGGCCACCATCTACTAAGCTTATTTTGTTGACAAGGCTACGAATTCCTGTCTCTTACTCATCCAACTTATTTCTCCACCGAACATATTGAAGAAATATCCACTGGTCAACCTCTATCGATCCATATTTCTAGCCTAATCGACATTGACAAAGCCATGTACATATAATTTACAACTGTCACCTCCAGGTTTTCTTTGGTAGCATATAGCATAGTCCTTCATGCCACACAAATACCTAAATACTCTCTTGACAATTGTCTAGTGCTCCTTTCCAGGTGTTGACATGTACCTGCTCAACAATCCCATTACATGGGAAATTTCTGGTCAAGTGCAGACCATCACATACATTAGAATACCAACAACACTTGTGTTATCACATGGAGTTTTCAAGGGCCATATGTGTTTGTTGTTAATACCTATGTCTGTATCCTTGCCCCATATCTCCCTCTCTTTCGCAGACAAGGTCCTAAAATATTTCCCTCTGACTGGTAAAGTCATTTTTTCCCTCTTTGTTTAACAACCTGGTTTCCCTTGGTGTCTTACCTGAATAAGTCTCGGCCTGAAAATTTTTTGTTTCTCTCGGAGGATGAAAAATCATCACCATTTTTGTTTCAATTACGAGTCATTCTGTTTTCCTGATCCCACAACAAGTCGTCCAAGTCTTTGTTTACACACGCAACAACCATGAGAAAAAAACGCAACACTCAAAACGGTACATTGTGGGCTCAAATCAAGGAAACATGAAGGTTCAATTTTCAACGAAAAAGATCCCCTATGAATTTAAAATTAGTGACCCTCAGGCATTCAAAATTATAAATTTGCACGAGGTTTAGTGCTAGACAGAATCCCCAGAATTAAAAATCAAGCGTCGTGTGTCCTTCTCTAGTGGACAGGCATGATTTACTTCAGAGTTTGGGTTTCTGGAGTTTTGGAACTTCTCCTCCTGATTTTCTTTGAAGTACTTTTCCCGGAGTGCACATATGTTTGTCGTGTGTCTATGCCATCAACGACCAGGGTTTCAACTTCATATCTCTTTTGCGATCTGTACAAATATCTGTCAACAACTCCTTCATTCCCTCACTCTTGAGTACGCAGATCTCTTTTGCGTGTTCGTCTCCAATGGACGGTCATGATTTTCTTTCCCATTTCTGTTTTCGGGATTTTTGGCACTTATCCTCTCAATTTTCTCCGAAGTGATTCTCCTCGAGTATATGGATATCTACCGTGTTTCTGTCTCCAATGGACAGTCATGATTTTCTTCGTCATTTTGGGTTTCGGGAGTTTTGGCACTTTTATCGATTTTCAATGAAGTGATTTTCCTAGAGTATGTAGATCTATGCCGTGAGTCCTCCCAGATCTAGTCGCTCAGATATGCTCCAGACTTTGGAGCTTCAGCGTTCTCTCTCCCTCCTTGTTTTTGAATTCCCGAAGTGTTTCTGTTGTAGAGTTTCAGTTATTTCACCACCTTTCCATCTAGAAATGACACATGGCACTCAGTCCAGGCACCTTTGGGAATATCATATGCTTGTTTTCAAGTGACACATGTCACCCTCCTTTCCATGACACATCATCATAGTGATGTCAGGTCACCATGTTAGCTTCCCGAAGTCGTTCTCTGAGAAATATTCTTGCTCAACAACAAATCTCCCTAGAACCAAAATTAGTGCCTCCTCCAAGCATAATTAAAGAGTTTCTAAAGTTGGTGGGGAGATAAATATTTAGTGGTGGTGCTAAAATAGTAGTACTTCCTAGATCTTAGATAACGACTAGACCAATGACCGCACTCCATTTCAGGGCCACAACATGCTCGGACGTTAAAATATTTGAGCGGGCCGAAACCTAAACCACGGTTTTTGGGGAGAGCAACGTGGCGGAAGGTGGTGCATTTCGGGCTCAGAAACGGTATGGTTCCAAACTTCTTTCGACAGCTCCGAATTTGCGTGCTCATTCAACATCATACCCATCACAACAAGTGCCCCCCCCTAGTTATCAGGCCTTGTCTTGATCCCAAGGAGATATCAGTTAATGGACATAGGTGGATAGTTGAAACCTTGACTCACTCCATAAATAGAAGGCATGGAATCCCTGGCCGAGGAGACAGAGTTGTCAGCCCAGGGAAGATACACGCACAATCCGACAGAGAAGGTACACAGGTGGAAATATTTAGACGAGATGGATAGATCATATCACACTTCTATAAGATGTCAATGGATCCGAGTATAAATAGATCAATGTAAGAATTTGTTATGGTCATCAACTGGTTGAGAAGAGATCCCTATTTTGTAATATTTTGATAACAGAGTTGTTCTCTGGTTTTGTATGATACTTGAGACTTTCACATTAATAGAAGTTAGTTTATTTCATCATCTTGTTTAATCTGTGCTAAAACACTTGTGCATAGAGGATCCAGACGAGGGTTGTAGTTGTATTGTAATGTAGGTTTGATTACAGTATTGTTGTGACTAGTTTTAGTCAGTTTGTTTGTTATATTGCTTCTTATTATGCTTAAATTCTCATGCATNGGATAGAGGATCCAGACGAGGGTTGTAGTTGTATTGTAATGTAGGTTTGATTAGAGTATTGTTGTGACTAGTTTTAGTCAGTTTGTTTGTTATATTGCTTCTTATTATGCTTAAATTCTCATGCATGGAGGATCCAGACGATTTGTTGTAGTCACATAGTAATGAAGGTTTGGTTATTATGTTGTTGTAATATATTTTAGTGTCTGAAACTTGAGTTCAAGAGTGCTCTTGTGCCTGATTTTTTCTTCACCAAGCTACTTTAAATCTAGATTCCCAAAGGAAGACTTGTTCACCTTTCTCACTAAGTCTTCATTCTACTCACCTTTAACCTTAAACCATTGACTGAAGTTAATGAGGACCTCATTTCCTTATGCATTGCTAGTCCAATTGAAGTGTTAAAATGTTCTTGTACTGAGCTATGTCCATTTGACCTCCACTTATAGAACCAACCTCCACCAAACATTTTGATGGGTACTGGGCTTATCCTCTTGCAATCTGAGGGTGAATCTCGGTGATAAAATTCTTGGTGTCATTTTCGGGGAATGAATTGAAGACATTTACCTGGGATTGAATGACAAAGAAATTTTGATTCTGAAGGTGCATCAAAAATCAATACCTTGAAGATTTCAACTTGCACCTGGAGACCCCACTATTTTAGTTGTGGCTTCCAAAGGTAGACACACGAGGTCTAATCCAAAAATTCCTCTGGAAACACCTAAAGCTAACCTAGAAAACATTATCAAGAAAGGAAAGACCTCTCAAGAAGGACTTCCAGCTGTTGTACCAGGTGATTCCGGTAATTTACAAACTTCTTCTTTTAAATCTCCAGTATCTACATCAAATTCTCTTGTTCTACCATCTGTTGGAGTTTCCAGAAGTTTAAATTTTGGAAGTTCCCTAGTTTAATTCTCCCCTTCTAGGCCTCATTTAGAAGAAAGTTTTAATACCCTTGTTTCCCCTGAGATTGTAAAGTGGTTTAGATTCAGGAGCTTAGAAGATTTTTCCACTTTGGGTTTTCCTACTCCTCCTCCTATCAAAGTTGTTGTATCTAAAGAGGGGTATACTTATTTTCCCTTGAACCCTATACCATTCTCCTCCAACACTCATATGTTCCCCCTTTCCCCTATAAACACAACTGCAGTTCTACATGTCCAAAATCCATCTCCCCCTGGTTCTCCTACAATTCACATCCCAATGGTAGGTGCTAATCCTCCTAGAAACATAATGGATGTCATAGTCGCTGCTAGGTATGCCCCTCTTGTTTTACCTCAACCTATGAATTCCCTCCAAGTTGGAGATTACCTCAAGTGCATGCCCAAGTTTACATGGGAGGAAGGCATAACTACAGAAGAGCACCTTTCAAGTTTTTACAGTTACGCAGATAATATTAATATTGAAAATGAAGATGTCTGATTGAGATTTTTTGTACAGAGCCTTGATGGTGAGGCTATAAAATGGTTCAGGGGCTTGAATCCTAGATCTATTGATGGGATTGAAGCTCTGGATGATTCATTTTTGAGACATTGGGGGGATAAAAAGATATTTCCTTTATTATATTACAAAGTTTGGATCACTTAAGAGGAAAGAGGGGGAATCCGTTCTAGACTTCTCAAAGATATTTAATAAGATGAAAAATAAGATTCCCACTGAAATTAGGCCTACTAAAACCTCTGCCAAGATCACTTATGCTAGTGCTTTTTACCCTCAGTTTTTCCTCCTGTTGAGAGAAAGAAGAGCTACCTCCTTGGCTCATATGCAAGATGCCGCCCTTGAAGTAGAATCCAATATATTGGCAGTTGAAAAAATTAGGAATAAGGATGATAGAGACATATGAAAAGGTAGGGTTGAAGCTTCAACCTCTAGTTCCTTTTCTTCCCACCCTCAAGTTGATGAGTTGACAAAGATGATAAATTCACTTTCTGCAGAAACGAAGAAATTGAAATTGGAGAGAAACATGGTTATAGGAACACCCAAAATACTGATAAAAAGGGTAATGTCAGAAGACCAAATAATTCCCCTGATATCATCCAGAGAGATCAAATAAATAGGGATAGAGATGATAAAAAAATCCAAGCCCCTCTCCAAAATAACCTGGTTATTGATGAAGAAGGAGAGGAAGAAGAAATTGATCTTGAAATCCATTGTCTTGGTGAAAACTCTTCATCTCCTCATTTAACTCAATATGCATATGAAGAGTCTCTCATGGATAAACAAATAAATGAGATGAGAAAAGGAGAAAGGACTAGTGGCAATCTGAATAGATGCAACCTCAGGTCCAAGAAGAAGGAAGGAAATCCTGATATTCCTGATCAACCTACTAGAGCAGAGAATCATTATAAGAGTGTGGAAGCTAGCAGTAAAGAAAAAGAGGAAAAAAAACCCCAGACAATGGTTAAGAGCCCTATCCCATAAGTGAAGGATATTTTGAAGACTCCCTCCTCTTTTGGCTTTGAGAATGAGATTCAAAAGATCAAAATTCTTGTACCTTTCTTGGAGCTAGTTAAAAATGAGGATTTCAAAAGGTACCTCTCCAAAGTAATGCAACCTAGAACTTCATCCTATTCCATAGCTTCAGTCAACCTCCAATATGAAAAACCAATTGTCATACTAGGGCCTTTGGAAGAGGATAGGGATGACTCCCCCCCTTCTTTATATACCTCATTGAACATTCATGATAAAGTGTTGCACAACTATTTGATGGATTCAGGGGCATCTCATAATCTCATTCCTAAGAATGTCATGGATGAGCTTGGGTTGGAGGTTACAAAAAACTACCATGACTTGTACTCATTTGATTCCAGGAAGTTGAAGTGCCAAGGCGTTATTAAGGACCTGGTTGTTTCCTTGTTCCAATTGCCAATGAAAAGTGTGGTCATGGATATTGTGGTGGCTGATGTCCCCCCTAATTTTGGGATGATATTGTCTAGATATTGGATCAAAATATTGGGCGGAACTTTACAGATGGACCTTTCATATGCCACTATTACTGTGTTTGGGGGGGGGGGACATAGAAGGCTTTATAGGGAAACACAACTTTCTTACATTATCAGTGATGCAACAAATCCGACCAACCACCCCATTTTTGAAGTAGAACTGATTTAGGAACCAATATGTTATAGCTCACTGATGCTCCTCAAACACCTATTGAAATCATAAGACATCCCATCACCTCTTGTGAAGACCTTCCTCCCAAGACCTCTGTTTGGAAAATGATTTTTGATGGAGCCTCTTCTAGGGAAAGTGTTGGTACTGGGGTAGTTTTCATTTTCCCTACCCAATAGACCATATCTTTGTCTTATAAGCTTGAATTTGAAGCAACAAACAATGTGGCATAATATGAGGCACTTGTTTTGGGTTTGAGAGCTGCCAAAGACATGTAGATTGACGATATAGCAGTGTTTGGAGATGCTGACTTAATTTTTCATCAAGTCAAAAATTTGTATCAAGCTAAGCACGCCAGGTTAAGGGCTTACAAAAATGAATTCCATGATCTTGTTGATAGATTATTCTTGGATTTTAATATCTCATTTTTTCCAAGAGAGGAGAGATCTATGATAGATTCATTGGCTTTCTCAGCAAGTAATTTCAGGGTCCGTTTGCCCCCAAATCTCAAGTATGAGTTGGAAGTAAAATACAGACCCTCTATTCATGACAATGTCAAACATTGGAAGGTTTTCGAGGATGATATTGAAATTAAAATATTTCTTGAGACTATGGATGAATTTTCTAATTTACATATTGATCAGGATCGAGATACTAAAGAAAGCCCCCATGCTGATATTTTTCTGAATAAAATTGTTGACCATCATATTGTTCAGTTACCCAGTAACCATATTCCAAAGGGACTTGTCCCCATGGAGATATTATTTGACATAAATGATGTTATTGTAAAGATTAAAGTTTCAACTGAAGACACTGATGTGACCAAATGCAATTTAGGAACAAAGGAAAATCCTAAGTATGTTAAATTGTTTAGCATCTTGTCAAAGGAGTAAAGGGATGAGTATGTCAAGATTTTGAAAGAGTTTGAAAGATTTTGAAATATGACACAAACATCATGGAACAAAAAATCCCTTTGAAATAAGAGGCCAAACCTTTCAGGAAAAAAATCAAACAGATAAATCCCATGCTACTGCCTATTATGGAAAAAGAAGTGAAAAATGTGTTGGATGCCCGGATCATCATTCCCTTGAGCTATTTAGAATGGGTGGCTAACTTGGTCCCTGTGAGGAAGAAAAATGGGGAAATCTGATTATGTGTAGACTTCAGGAATTTGAAAAGGATATCCAAGAAAGATAACTACCCCTTTCCAAAGATGGAGCACATTTTGTAGAGGGTGACCAGTTCATCTATGATGTCCATGATTGATGGATTTTCTGACTATAATAAGATCTTTGTCCTGTCGAAAGATAGAGAGAATACAACCTTCACTACTCCTTGGGGTACATTGATGTATGCAAAAATTGCCTTTGGATTGATGAATGCAGGAGCAACCTTCCATCGAGCCATGAACATTGCCTTTGTTGGGGAAAAAGATAAATTCGTAGTCATCTATTTGGATGACATTACAATATTCTCAAGGTTTGATAAAGAGCATTGTCATCATATGAAGAAAGTATTCCTGAAGTGCAAAAGGTTTGGTATCTCCCTCAATCCTAAGAAATCTTTGTTTGCTATGAAGGAGGGTAAATTATTGGGGCATATTTTGTCAACAAAAGGAGTAAGAATTGATCCAAACTGAGTAGAAGCCATCCAAATCTTATGTTTTCCTAGATCTAAGAAAGAGGTTCAGTCTTTCTTGGGTAAAATCAATTTTTTGAGGAGAGTCATTTCTAATTTTGCTAAGTTGGTTAAGCACATTACAACCATGCTTAGAAAAGGAAGCGAGGTGAAATGGATTTCTGAAGCTCCAAATTCTTTTGATCAAATAAAAAAATATTGGAGTGAAGGACCTGTGCGCATCAACCCTGACTATTCTAAGGAATTTTTGATATTTTATTTTTCCTCATTTGACACATTAGATATTGTTTTTATACAGAAAAATATAGAGGCATTAGAGAAACCTATTTCCTTTTTCAAGAGAGCATTAAGGGATGTAGAAATGAGATATGATATCATGGAGAAGCAGACATTTGATTTGGTAAAATCCATCAAGGATTTCAGAATCTATGTTCTACATTCAAAAATTGTTTCATATGTCCCTTCAGCCTCAGTAAAAGAGATATTTATCTAGCATGATATAAATGGGAAGAGAAGCAAATCGATTGCCAAAATTTTGGAATTTGACCTTGAAATAAAACCCACCAAATTGGTGAAAGGCCAAGGTTTAGCTAGGTTGTTGGCTGAATCAAATTGCAAGGCATTGAGGGTTAATTTCATGAATGTAAACTTGGAATATCAGCAAGCTAATATTTTCGATAAAGACTCTCATGTCATCCCCAACTTGGCAGAATACACCTGGTATAAAGACATCATATATTTTCTGCAAAAGTTGCGGCCTTCTGATGGTTTGGATAAGAACAAGGTGAGAGATTTGAAACTCAAAGAAATCAAATATTGACTCATCAATTAGGTTTTTTATTGGAAATATCCTTTGGGAGTTCTATTGATATGTCTAGACCCACAGGAGGCCCAAAAAGCCATGACTAATTTTCATGACAGCTTGTGTGGGGGGTGTTAACACTAAAACATGTACCATCAAAGTTTTAACTGCCTACATAAATTTTTGTGTTAGATTTTCCAAATTCCTTTGCTCCTTTGCCTATGGTCATAGCCTCCCAATTCATCATCGAACCTTGACAATTTCCCATTAATCTCTTTGGCCAAAGGTGGTGTGTGCTCAAGTGTCCTAAGTCAAACCTATCCTATCTACCAAATCTAATGCATATACCCAAGCCCACCTCCATGCACACATTATAGAGAAATATTATGCGAATGGAGACTTTCCTAAAACAAAGGAGGTGGACTACCAAATTTGCAAATTTATTTCGAAATGGCCCTGCTAATACCTGAGGTTGCCACCCACTCTGCACATATTCAAGTGAAGGTGTTGTGAATTATACAGGATGGTGCTACCAAAATTCGCTACTGAAATTCTGGTAGAAAGTGAATTCTACATAGAGACACACTAGGATGGAGCTACCTAAATTTGCTACTGAATTTTTGACAAAGACCAAATTGTGCAAAGACGTTTCTGTCAGTTTTGAGTGATAAAATTAAAACTTGTACTATGAACAAATGGGAAGGAATTTTTGAAAAATGGAGGAGGTTTTTGTTAATCACATACTAAATATGAAAAACCTCTCTCATGTTTTTAAAATGTTCTATGGTTAGAGAGTTATTTGAAATATAAGTGGTTCTACAAAACGTGTTGCTGAAACTCTATTTTAAGACTGTTGACCTGGCATTTTTGACCAGTTGACTTCCAGGAGGATTTACGGGTGAAATAATATGAATTTTAAAAACAAAAATGAGGTTATTTTCCATCACAGACCCAATAACATTAAACTCTTTCATTTTTCACACAGGTGTCATGGATTGGGAGATTCAAAAGAATATTTGAGCCCTATGTTTTCCATTTTTGTGATTTCCTATTTGAGACATGTTTTTGTGACACCTGTTGCGGCCAGATGGAGATGAATTTAAATAAAATGGGAGACATTTTTCTTCATAACGATTTTATATACAAAAAACATTATGAGATTTTACACATCTATTATGGTTTGAGAATTACAACTGGCATTTGGTAGCCTAGTTTTCATAATTTCGCCTCCTGAAAAGAAGGAAATTAGTTAAACGTGTCATTTTATGTTTGTAGTTGTTTCTATTTGGGAAAGGGGTTGGAGTTCGAATGGGTGAGATGAAAAGTACCTATATGGCTATATATTCATTGTACAAAAGGGTAGGAGGTTTGGATTCATGATCCAAAAGAGGCTTGAGAGAGTAGGAGCAGTCAAAGTTGCTCATTTGTAAGCCTAAGGGCCTGTTTGTTATGAAATTTTCTTCCATTAAAGATTCATGGGAGTTGTTATCAGATTGTCTTCATTGTTTTCAAACTTTTTTGTTATATTCTTGCTTGAACATTTTGCAGGTTTTGAGGATCATAACTGCCATTGATTTATGGATTCATGAACAACAAAGGATCTGTTGTAGCTTGCCCATTAAATCATTGTTCATTGTTTAAGAAAATATTTATCTATTGCATAAAGGATCTCTGTTAAATGGGTGTTCTTCCTTTTGTCATATTCACCATGATTATACTCATCATTACATATCTCTTTGTCTGATATACAGTTTGATTTCCTTTGATTCGTAGGATGTTATGACTCCATTCCCAATGGAATGTCGCTGTAGACTTTTTTCTACCCTCTCCCTTTCTTTATCATCTTGTTGATCCACCTATTCAAACCATTTTAATTCATTTACATTTCTATTTTACCAAGCTTACTCTCATTTGCAGTCTGGGAGTGACTCTTGGAGTGATAACATAATTGGTGTCGTTGCTAGGGAAAGGAAGTGAAGCGAGTTTCCCTGGGAAAATGACATTGATCCAACTTTTGATGGTAGACAAAGGAAGGACACTGAATTGACTATATAAATATGCCTGGTGACTCCACTAGGGAGAATCTGGTTGACAGAATATGAAGAGGCTGAATTCTAAATCCAGGTATCAGTTCATTAGCCTGCTTCATGAACTGTTATTATTCTCTATCATCTCTTTCATGTTGTTCCCTTCGCATGTAAAGAGAATCATTTTTTGTTTTGTATATTTAGAAAATCATCATCCTTCTTGTATATATCCATCTCTAGAAGAAGAAGATCTACATACTGCATATATTGTAGATGTAGATTTAGTAGCTTTACCTCAACCCATTCATAAAGACTATCACTGCATTCAAATTCCTCCTGAATCTGACCAGTCATGTAACCTTACAGAGGTTGGAACTAATTCCAAACCTATCCATAGCTCAGTACCTTTTTGCATTACTGATGAACCTTGTCATCAACCTATTAACTTTCATAATCATCCCACTGCCTTTCAAATTAAAATTAGGATGAAGATGTTCAAGCCTTTAAGGCTTCCCTATCTCCTTCACACTTATCCTCATGACTACTTTGAATATCTTCCCTAGTTTTTTGGAGAGAATCAAGTTTCAACTGAGAGGCACTTGGAATCCTTTGAGGATATTTTTGATCGGTTAAAGATTGTTCATGAAGATGTGATCATGAGATTATTCTCTAAGTCTTTGATTAGAGATTTT
>SNQJ01S0003273.1:215578-230859 GCA_010110895.2 Picea sitchensis | reverse complement strand
GTATGTGCAGTTTCACTAGAAGTGATTATATTTGTGCCCCCAACATGACATGCATCAGCTGGTTGTTGGTATTCAACATGAATTGCTAAGGTTGTTGACCAATATCCAACATGAATAACAGAGGTTGGTGATATGATTTGAGTATGGTTTGCTGTGACTAGATTAGCAGTGGTTGGTTGCAGAATTTGAGACCAAGGTTCTAGGAAATATTGGCTTTGAGAAATTGTAGGCCTGGAAGAGTTCTACTATACACCATGGCCCTATCCAGTAGGAAAGTATCCTCCTCCAAACTGATTCATAAAGGGTTTTAAGGGCATTGTAACTAAGGAATCCGCTTGCGAAGAGAAAGAAACATGACAAGGGTTACTCATGTGAGGATATATGTTTCCCCCAGATGAAGGGACTTCATGAAAAGGGTTTCCCATACTATAAAATTGACTCCCCCCAAATGAAACACCAGAGGACATATGGAAGTTTTCCATGGGAAAAGCGTTCATAGGAACTCGCATAGAAAAAGAAGGATAGATGGATGGGATGTAATAATTAGAATGACTTCCCATTTGAGCACTTTCTCCTGGAAAAGTGAAGCTAGGATTGGATCCGTAGGAAGGAATATTCCAACCCATTACCATAAGAGTTGATTGAGGGATATGAATCCCACCAAATGAAAAGGGAGAATAAGGAGGCATCATGCCTCCAAACCCAAAACTAGGATTCAAATAAGGTGACGAGATAGAGGATGAAAATTGTGAACACACATCTAGCATACCATGAGAAAAATGATTAGAGGCCCAAGGTATTGTATGAGTATCATGATTTAGCGTACCACTCGGAAATACAAAAGGATTCGTCCCCATGGAATGAGAAAAGACCATGGGTTGGGTAACGCTAAATGAGGGAGTCATGGGGGCTCCACTAACCATAGCAATGGAAACTCATGATGCAATACAGAATCCTAATGCCAACTAATAATTAGAGAGCACACCAATGTAAAGAAAAAATTCCAATGCACACAAACATGATAAAGTGGAAGAAAGGGGCCTCCCTCCCTAAAGTAGGTATGCCTCGCCCAAGAGGGGCCCGAGACTCCCTTCAAAAGAGCAGAGGTATCAGAATCAGTTATAAGGGCCCTCATGGGCTTAAAAATGAAGTCGATCAGATCCTCCTGGAGACATATTCCTGGAGACATAATCCTCCATAAAGGTTGTGTGTTGTCTGACCCTTATCTGACTCAGGGTACCTGCAGAATAACCCCTGCAAGTAACCTATGTGGCTACCTGTGTTAAGCATGTAAAGCCACCACGATATAACCAATGAACAAGTGAATAGTCTTAAGTGAGTTCCACCATATGGGCATGGTAACAAAGCCCAAAATATTGAAATCATCGCCTCTCATAGAGCTAAAGGAACTAGAAAGACCCCCATATATGAATAGATCCCCATAAATATCTCTGACGCTAAGAAGGTACTACAGGGATATCTCCTCAACCAACTTCGCACGACCTCATGCTTAACTCCAATGTGAGTGGAGCCTCCTAACGTCACCAATTATACAATGGATTTCACCACTCCCTTTGTTGTCCCTTGACCAAGTTTTGAGGATTCTTAGTCAAGTTTGACCTAATTTTGGGACTTTGCTAGGCTGTCGAAGGCAGAGTGAAATATGAAGCGAAGATCGTAGGATCTCGGCCCCTTTTAGGGCCTTTTTTGGGATTTGGGATTATGTAACGGGTATGGGAATGTTGGCCCATGGGTTCACCCATCCTTAGGCCTAGTTTATATGTATAAATAGATGCTAAGGCAATGTAGTGAACACAAAAAAATGAATGGTTGAGTGATAGAGTTGTATCTGTGTGATCAAGAGTTGTAATTGCTTTGTTTCATACTGTGTGAGACTTGTAGAGCTAAGTGCAATTCATTGTAAGAGACTGTGGAAGGTTGCGTGCTTAGATCTACTCAGGGAAGGAGGATCTCGCGAGTTACGCAAATCTCTTGTCCTCTGCGGAGTAGGGTTTTTGAGGCTCTATGCATGTAATCTATTGAAGAAGCTAATAAAGAAGAGAATAGTTGGTGGACGTAGCCCCAGGATGGGGGTGAACCACGTACATGCTGTGTTGTTTTTCTTTGTGCAATGTGTTAATCTGCTTATATGTTAATGTGCTTAGCGCTTTAACATAGATGAATGATCTGTCAATGCTTAGTACTTAATAGTATGGATGAATGTTAGATCTGACCTATATACATGTACTTAGTTCTCAATTTGCTAATATCTAATCTGTTTTGTCATGCTAAGTGTTGTTAGATGCTATATCTGGTTGAATACTGCATTGTGTTGTAATTAGGGTTTAACTGTGCTATAACTAAGAATTGAATATTGATAAATATAATTGTTGAGTGATCTGTTATGTGATTAGAATAACAGATCTGTGTCCCAGCTAAGGTTGCAGACACTGGAGTTCTACAACCACCCCTACCTCTACCTCGGGTGCGACTTCATCTGCTTCGCAGGTGTTGCCGAAGGGGCCGGTAGTTAGGGTTTTTTTGGTGCGTTGTTGTAGCATTGAACCCTGGGTCTACCCCTGTGCCAACACCCTTAGTTAGACATATATGTTTATTTTAATAGCCTTGGAGAATTTTACTCACACAATCTTATTCCAAGGCTCTAAATCCTAAGCTAGTTTGTGCACCCAAAAAAATAAGATAATTTCTAATCAATTTTAAATTTATCAGCGTTACTTTTAGTGGCTTTGTTTACTCAAAATATGTGGTCATGAAACTGATGATGTTATGACTCAACAAGTAAAAGAAATGAATATGAATATAATGCAAAGTCTTAAATTCAATTCTCAATAAATGATAAGCTTTTCAAGAATGCAACTTTCAATCCAACTCTGTAATTTCAAATAAGATGCAATCTTTCCATACATGTATCAAGATCAATAATAAGAAACCAAAAGATCAAATTCACTAATGCAAAATGTATTTATTTATTTATTTTCAATATAAAGAAATGAAAATGCTAGGATTGAATAACAACTTGATATATAAGCCCTACTGTAAGCGACAAGAGAGAAACCAAGAAGGATATCAAGAAGCAAACACCCATCCCAAGATGCAAGGACAACTAATGAAAAATATTATGAGAAAGAAAAACTGCCCAAAAGTTCAACCAAAGGAAGGTTTCCTATCACTCTGCAGGCACTTAAAAGTCATATGAGAGACCCAAGAAGACTCGACAACCATAAAAACTTACCCAAAAAACACCAAACTTAGAAAACAAGAAAACAAGGATGATGTACATGATTGTTTAAGAAAATATTGCATATGTACGTGCCCTATAGAATGATAGCTCGCGTATCTACATGTCTGTCAAGGGAAAACCCATGTATATGTATTAAAAAACTTCTAGGTTAAGGATAAGGCCAAGAAACTCAGACCCAAAATGAAAATAGGTTGTCAATAAATCAGATGACAAGAAAACTGAATCTAACCAAGAGAAATCAAAGGAGAAAAACACTCTAAACCTCGAAAAGAATATTCAATCCCCAGTATGGTCACCAATTCTGTTACGAGGAAAATCACTCTATGGCATGGGGTAAACCAAAATAGACTGAAATGACTATAGAAATCAACTCTAATCTCAAGTATGCTATATAAACAAACATGCTAGCAAGACACGATAAAGATCCTACCTTGTCCAAACATTCGAAGAAGTCCACCGTTGAGCACTTGACTCAAAGCTATATACCTCCAAATTGTCCTCAAAAACCAAGATACACAATCATATGGCGATACTAGATAAATTTAGCACATATAATAGCATAATCCATCAATATTCATAACAAATATTCCCATGGAATAACAATTCAAATATTTGCAAGACAGTAATTGGACAAGAAAAGAGTATTTCTATTAAAATATGAACAACATAAGTGTATGAATGAAAAAATTCAGTGTCATCACATATCAAAACTGAGAAACTAAGTCCCTTCCAGCTGGGCCTCCACCACTTCAATCCTCCACCAAAGGCAATCTCAAATAAAAGATACAATGAGGTTATCCATAAAAAAGGGAAGATCTTGGGGCCTGAACAATGTGTTCAGACTTAAAAGGACAAAGGCACACACACTCAATATGAAGTGAATAATTTCTCTAGAGTAACTTTGCTCTCAAAGTTGAATTCTTCTCCTTTCTCCATGACTTTGATATGGCCCATTTATAGCCTTCAAATTGAACCGAAGGGCCAAGTCGGAACGTTTCCAGTATATGGAAGATCAAGGATCATGGATCTCATGACATGACATGGAAACCTGACACCATTTTTAATTTTGGGCACAAAAATCAATGTAGGAAGGATGTAATGGTGCAACCTGTGTATACACACGTTGTATAACTGTTAGGGTGCGTATATGTGGAAAAATTTATTTTTTAGCTCTAGGAATTGCAAAAAGGGACTTTAACTCTACATAGGGAAATGGAAAAGGCCTTCTGAGAAAATTGCATGGGGTGATGCAAATCTTGCTATAGCATAAACATTGAAGAAAAATACTTTTTCAAGGAATGGGAGCATAAAAGGATATGCCACACATGCATTTTAATGACGCACCATGATTTATTACCAAATCAAAATCATATGTATATAGTTAGACAATTTTACTTTTCCCTTTTATACCATGGCATGTGATAAAACATAGGATCTTCAATAAACCATTTCACTTCTCCCTTCATTCTCTAGGCATGTGCTAGAGCATAGGCTATGCAATAGGGAGGGATATGCATTATTACAAAATAAAAAATCGATTTGAGTCATATGTTTTTGTCGGGATATCATTGATATATTATGTATTCTAAATGTGTGAATGTTGCAATGGAAAATAGAGAGTTTCATAAAATATCTCATAAAAATTTGGTATCATGGAATGCAATGATAGGTGGGCATGTTAAGAATGGGAAGGTGAATGAAACCATGAATATCTTTTCTCAATTGCAATTGACAAGTCTAAAATCTATGTCCACTACTATTACGAGTGTTCTACCCATATGTGGTAAAGTAGATGTTGTGTGTCTTACTAAGGAGATTCATGGTTATATAGTTAAAAGTGGATTTGACTATCATATGTTTGCAACATGAAGTTGTGGAAATATATGAAAAATGTGGTAATGTAGATTTAGCATGCCAATTTTTTGAAATAAATTCTCATAGTAATGTTGTCTCATGGAATGTGATGATTGTGGATTATGTGCAAAAATTGGCGCACTCGCGAGGCCCTAGATCTCTTTCATCAAATGAAAATGGTGGGAATGAAACTTGTTTTTTTGTAACCATTTCACATGTTCTTCACGCCTATGAACATTCATATTTCTACAAGAAGTGAAGGATATTCATGACAATTGACTATGTTATTAAGAGTGGATTTGAGTTGGATGTTTTATGCCAAAAGTAGTTGTACATATATAACACTTCACATATTTGATGGTTTATATGACTTAAACTTTTTGTATCATAGAATGGAATGATTTTAGTTTATTCATGCATATAATGGGTATTGATATGAGGGATTAGAAATCTTCTGCAAAATGCAAGTGGAGAGCATAAATATGAATTTGATCACATGGAATGTGTTGATTGTTGTGTATTATAGTCATGTACATGAAAATGAATCCTTGAAACCCTTTTATCAAATGAAAATAATAGTGATGAACTTGGCCAGTCTCACAATTACTTTTGCAATATGTTTTTCCTTAGGATCTCTACAACACGACAAGGATATTCATAGGCACACAATCATAAGTGGATTTTAGTTATATATTTTTGGTTGTAGTTCCCTTATTGACATGAAAAATGTTGGATTACGAGGTTGCGTTCCACCTACTTGACAAAATGCACATAAGAGATGTGATTTTGAGCAAGGAAATGATTGTTGGGTATGGAATGAATAGTATGTTGAAGATGCACTTACTCAGTTTAATCAAATACAAAAAGAATGTACAAAGTCAAGTCGTGTCACCTTCATTTTTATTCTATATGCATGTAGCCATGGAGGACTAGTAAATGAAGGATGTCAATTATTTCCTAGGATGAGTCCCCATTACTAGATTAGATTTAATGAAGGTCATTATATATGCACAAGAATCCTTTTGGGTTGTGTTGGACTACTAGATGAGGCATGATATTTTATTGAAATGATGATGTTAGAACCTGGTGTCTCTTTGTTTGAGGAATAACTTGGTTCTTACATAATTGATGGAAATGCATACTTGAAGAACATGCTACAAAACATAATTCTAATATATAGCCTAAGATTCTGGATAGGTGTTGCTTTGAAACATATATGCTAAGGATGGTAGATGGGATGATGTAGAAAAATTGATGGAATTAATGAAGGAAAAGGGATTGAAGAAAAGAAATGGATGGAGTTGGATTGAGATCAAGATGAAGTTTACATATTTTTTTGTTGAAAATGTATCGCATCCACTATCATGGAAACAATGTATGTATTTCTTCCTATCCTAGCTAGGTAAATAAAAGGAGGAAGGGAATATGATTAACACTCATTTTTTCCACTGGATATTAATCACCAAAACATGGACATATTCAAAGGCCACCTTTTATTGGGAAATACTTTTACATTCATTGACTTATATTGTGGGAAATTCGCCTAGAGAATATTATCCATACATGTAAACACTTAACCTATCAATTTTCTTGGAAAAGATGATTAGATACTATAGACATAATGTCACACATAGTTATCTAGTTATAATTCATTGCAATGGATGAAATCTAGTTCCATCATTCCAAGCACATACTTTTCTTTTAATAATTGGTGTTAAGGAAATTTCTGAAACTGGTTCATATTTTGGAACATTTGAACCAATGGGCATAAAGCTAGACTCCATAATACATTTTCTTGTATATCTCCTTACACTTGCACACATGGTATATAAAGGAAGACATTACTTTTATAACATGAATTAATCTCATGCATGGTGACATGACATCCCAAGGATATAAATTTCTTTTTATAATTGGTTATTAGGAAATTTCTAAAAGTGGTTTGGATTCTCAAACATGTTCACCAATGGGAATGAATCTAGACTCCATAATCTTTTTTTTTTTGTGTCTATCATCTTTCATTTTTGGGCTTGACGTAGAAAGGAAGACACTAATTTTATAGCATTCATTAGGATCATGGATAGTGACAAAAATTTTAGGTGAGGCATGGGACTTGTTCAAAAGGATGATTATAAACCTAGTGAACTTGTGTTGGGGGCACTGCTTTCTACATGCTAAATTCATATCAATGTTTTCTAGGAATGAAAGTGATTGAATCATACTCAAAATGATAAATACTCCATATTTCCATGATTTATTCAACAGGGCACCGAGGAAAAATAATGAAGGGAGAATAATGATAAAATGTAAGGTAAGAAAATTTTCAAGGATCCAACTAGATTGAGGTCGAGAATAGAACTGATGTATTATTAGACACATAGATCTCCATGTTGTGATCAACTCTTTTAGTGTGTGAGGTATCTTGGTTGGGATTATGGAGGTCATAGGGTATACTATTATTTTCTTTGTGGAATAATATGAAACAAAAATGATTACATCTATTGAGACATTGTAAATTCAATTCAAAAATTAATCTAAGTTTCAAAGAAAGTAATGAAAAATATTTAGCTATTAGTAGCATATTGTTTCATAGACTGATATTTCCATCTTTAAATTATAATTTTTCCTTGGTTAAGTTGAATTTTTTTTAAGTGGGTTAGTTATTGAAATATTTATCACATAGCATGTTTTAACTTCTACTACTCTGAAATATTTTAGATATAATTATGCTTCATTACAACTAATGTAATCATATTGAGAAGCTACAAATACATTTTTGGCTTCTTAAAACATGCATTGGGAATATACTTGGATAAATATATTTGTTAATGTCATGGTGACTATCACAAAGCAATCAAATTCACTCTTGTTGACAAAGTATTGCACAACTTAAAAAGACTTGTTGTGTAATCTTAAGGACAATTTTTTCTCTTGTATTAAGCTTACTAATGGATGCTAAAATCTATAACCAAAACATTATGCATGCTATTCTCTTTAAATACACTCAGTAGCGGTAACTTGGTGAGAAATTTTGTACTAGATTAGATGATAAAACTAGAGAAATTTGTGAATTGTTAGGATATTCAAACACTTAGGAGGTAGTTAATATCAACTTGTTATAATGTGTCGTTAGGTTAAAGTGTGTTTATTTAGTATGCATTAGTATTCAATTGTATTTAGGATATCTGACAGTCATTATATGTTCTCGATCTTAATGACTACATTGATCCTTGTATTAACACAAAATTGGTCAATGATCTCTATTTAAAGAGAATTGAGACTCATTTTACGATGATAGGTTGTGATAAACTCTTTGTAACATATTTTCTTTTCAATTAATAAATTTCTCTAAGTGACCATGTTGGTTGGGGCCATGGATGTCTCCCCACGGGGGCTTTTACCATGTAAAATAATTGGTGTGTTGATGTTTGATAGGGTTGTGTGAGTGGTTACTTAAGGTTCCCATCCTCTATTGGAATACATGTGTTTTCTAACATGGCATTATAGTTCTTTTGAATATATGCTCCCTTTGTAAATCGAGATCTTGAGACTGTGTTGCCGCATCTCTAGTTTCTTCCATTTTCATACATTTCTATGCCAAGAAGACTATTCCATTGCATCTAAGTGATTCTTTCATATATAAATGATTTTTTTTCACTCGAAAAGGTTTTCATTTTCCCAAGATACAACCATTTCATTTGGATCCAGAGGTATAAGTTTGAATGCACCGTTTTAGTTTTTTACAAAGACAACATTTTGGTTTTATTTTGGTTTTTTGGATTTATTTTCATATTGCTGATATTTTCGATATGTGTATTCTCTTTACCCCATGCTCTGTACGATATTGGGAAATTAGAAATATATCAAAAAGGGTTTTCCTATTTGCGTAAGTTTTTTGTCATGCACTCTTTGTGATCTTGGCAAATCATAAGCATAGGGAAAAATTGCATTTTCCGAGTAAGATAACCGAGATATAACCCTTTTTATTTCCGAGAAGGACAAGGTTGACACCTCATTAAATGGATGAAAGAAGAGAAAAGGGACTATTTTTCAATTTTGACAAAAAGTGTAGTAAGGGGCATAAATGTAGTGAGAAGACATTTTTCTACATAGACTATGAAGAGGAAGAAGATCAATAATTGGAATCATCAAAAGATCTATATCTAGAAGAGGCTACTCCAATGATATATTTCCATGCATTGGCTAGCATGAGTAGTATACAAGCCCTCATGTTACAAGGACACATAAAAAATAAAAAGGTAACATTGTTGATTGATTCCGGTAGTACCCATAACTTCATAAATTGAAAATTAAAAAAACATCTCAATTGATTTGTATTTCTAGCATGAGAGTTTCAAGTCATGGTTATAGATGGAGGTACCATAAATGTATCTAGGAAGTACCATAGTATTAATATCAATATTGGGGAGTATTTATTATATAGATTCATGATTTCCATCCAAATGGGTGGTGTTGATGTTGTATTAGGGAACCAATGGTTACAATCATTAGGAATAATGGGCCTTAATTTTCAATATCTTTTCATCATATTTTCCATTGAAGGAAAGGAAATTGAGCTTAGATGTGTCCAAGGGAAACCCTCTTGGGTGATAAGTTATAATAGCATGAAAAAATTACTTAAAAAGGGACACCATGGTGTAATTGCACAATTGTGCTCACTGGATGTTCAAACATCTATATCCTCTACTTCAATGGATCTCAAAATAGTAATCAACAACCATTCCAAGGTATTTGGAGAGGTGGTTAAAGTTCTTCGACCTACTCGAGATCATGACCATGTTGTATTTCATTTGCAACAAGGAAGTGCACCACCTAGAATTAGGCCTTACATGTATACATATGCATAGAAGAGTGATATTGAGTGTATGATCCAAGAAATGTCAGAGGTGGGCATCATTCAACCTAGCCAAAGTTCTTTCTCTTTACTAGTAGTGATGGATATGATGAAGGATGGTTTGTGGAGTGTGTGTCCAGATTATAGATAGCTCAAAAAAATGACCATCAAAGATAAGTTTCCTATTATGGTCATTAATGAATTTCATGTAGCAATATTATTTACTAAATTGGATGTTCATTCAGGATATCATCAAATCGAAATGAGATAGGAATACATTCCCAAAACATCCTTTAAAACACATGAATTTCATTATGAGATTTTAATTATCCCATATGGACTTACCAATGAAACTTCAACATTTCAAATATTGATGAATTCTATTTTTAAACCCTTCCTTATAAAATTTGTGTTAGTATTTTTTGACGACATACTAATCTAGAAAAGTTCTTGGGAAGATCATGTACAACAAGTTGACAGAGTATTACAACTTTTGGAAGAGAAATAAATTTATACAAATCCTTCCATTTGTGCCTTTGGGGTTTAGGAAGTGGAATGTTTGGGTCATATTATATCTCATGAAGTCGTTAAAGTGGACTCTAAAAAAATTAAAGCTACGAGGTAACTCCCAATTCCCAAAAACTTGAAGAAACTTAGAGGATTATTAGGATTGATAGGATATTTGTTGGACACACCTACCACACTTAGAAGGGGGGTGAATGAGTGTGGGGCTCTTTTTCCCAAACTTTCCTCTTACACAAAACTCTTTAGTTAGCATTCAACATTTTACTCATTACTCATTGTTGTCATTTATAACCAGTTAGATGTGAACACATATCAACAACATATATCAAAAATATATCATCAACAAGTCATCACCACAAGGAACATAAAGAACAAAAGATGTATGTACAATTTTCTTTTTATTATGGACAACAATCCCAGGGTTTATCAACAACAACTGAATAGAGTACAACTCTACAAGAGCATCAACTCTATAATGCAAGACTCATCTTACACCCTCAACATCAAATGAGATAAGGCAACAATCCTCAACAGATGTCAATCTGCAATAGGTATGTGACCTGTCAGTAGTGCACCAGGCGTGTGCACGTGCCCTACCAGTAGTACAACCCACATGTATATGCGTCCAAGCAATACTAAAACATGCGTATAAGCTCCCAAACAATATTGCAACCTACGTATACCTTTTGAGCTATTAGGGTTTGTTCTTCATAATAAACTCAGATCCTCTGCAACTAATTTATCATTCTCATCTATTTGTCACTGACCATCAGCCAGTCATAATACATATAAGCTCTCCAATATATTACACATGCTCCATAACCAATCAACATGAATACTACTCGATCATGCATAAGTAATCAACATAGTATAGCCATCATATCAGTACTGAATCATAAGAGTGCTACTCACTCTATCAACAAACATAAATCACATCATAGCAACCATACTAAGAATTCCTTAGGAATTCACAACACAATAAGCAATTTTATCCATCAAGACAATAATGTAACCATACCAGTGTCTCGGTGATATATCTGAGCCCATAGAGTGCAGATCATGAACCTTCTTTAGTCTTCAACAACTTGTCATCTGCTCAACCAAAAATCTCCATTATTTTATCCACTGTGCGCTCCCTATACACAAACAACCCACGTATACGCACCTTGTACACAAACAACCCATGTATTATATGCATCTTGTACATAGACAACTTGCGTATACACATCCTATACACAGACAAACCACATACTCATCATAAAATAGGGTTTCTGAAGCTCCAAGAATTTTGTCGTCAAGATATCTGATATTGCTGAATCTTTGATGCGTCCATGAGATCCTCCTCATGCTCTCTTTCTCAAAATAGATCTTCAATCATGCTCAAGAGATCCACACCAAAATTCTCTCACAAGAATCTCTCCATCAATACTTCAAAATATATTCTCACTAGAAGCTCTCCATTGATCCACACACAAGGATGAAATGCAAGAGTCCATAGCTATCTTATTCATACTTTCATCCTCTAGGTCACTTTACCCACTTTTAAGTTGCTTAACCTATTTTCTTTATTTTAGGGTTAACCACTTTCCATAAATAGAAAGTTCTCCAATATTTTATCATTTAAATATTCCTTCTTGATTTTGTTACCTTACTTTATCATTTAAATAATATTTCTTGATTTTGTCATTTCTCTTTATTATTTAAATAATCCACCTTGACTTTGTCATTTTACTTTATCATTTCAATAATTATTTCTTCTTTTAGGTCACTTTGATTTCTTTAACCTTGGGGGCTTCAATCCTTCATATGGGGGTCCTCCAACTTTGTAAGGCCATAACTCTTAAGCCGTGAGGACTTATGTGACATTCCACATACCACCAAAAATGGCATGAAAAACACTATTCATCTAAGATAGTTTCACCAACAATTTCATTGATATTCAACTCATTATTCCACATACAAGCATGGGTCCTCCAAGCATTATTCTAGGATAACTCAATCCACAAAGAGTATTCCCATGAGGGCTTTCACCATAAGGGGACCACTTTGGAGTTCATCCATTTTTTCACCTTATCAATCATGATAAGATAATAAATGAGTCATCTATACATTTTTCCAACAATGCATCATATCAATGAAACCACATTGATCCATCTTCATCATGTATTAATGACAACTCATTGATCCATAATCATATCAATGACAACTCATTGATCCATCTTCATCTCTGCATTCACATCAAGGAAAATACATATTACATTACATCAATCACTAATCAATCAATCCTTTGGCATCAATAAATCACTTGACATCAATCAATCAAACCATTGGCATCAATGACAACATGATCCAAAAATATCCCCATTTGGCATTGATGGAAATACCAACATTGATGTCAACACCAATTATGAATTATTGATGTCAACATGTAGATAAGGCATGATCTACATCAATAGTCAATGTGACTATCTCTCTCCATCAATAAACATCAATCACATCAATGTGATTAAGTCTCCCCCTTTGACATCAATGGCAAAGATACATTTTCCTCTTGGGGCTGCTCCCCCTCCTTGAACTCTTCTTAGGGATGCTCCCCCTGCTTTCCTCTAAATAATCTCTCACATTTTGAACAAGGTATATCACTCTGATGTAAATGATGAAGATACATTGAACATACTCCCCCTGTGACCATCGCTCCTCCTGGAATTTTGCCTTTTTTCTCTTTCTTCAAATATATGGCTCTTTTCTAGGTATGCATCTGATAAATATCTCCTCCTAGAATCATGAGAAGAAGAATGAATCCCCATATGGGTATGTCTCCCCCTATCTTCTTTGCAATATGAACAATATGCTACTATATGACGATCCTTCGACCTGTTTATGCATCAAACTCATGCCATACCAAGAATCATGAAGCAAAAGAGATATCAATAATGAAATAAAGAATCATGAGCAAAATATCAACCAAATACATCTTGTACCAAAATGTCTTCTCATCATGCACAACACCTATGTACATCATCCATGTACATCAACATCATGCAATGTGCCAAAAAATATCATCCATGGAATATATCAATCATATGCCTCTGCCAATATGCCAACCATGTGCATCTACCAATATGCCAACCATGTGCATCTACCAACATGCCAAACAATGTATCATATTACTCATGATATGTCTCCATCATGAACCAAGTGCCATAGCCATGTATCAAACAAATATCAATTGTTGTGCTAATCAAGTAATACCATCAGCATAGTATCGTCAAGTATATGCCATATATGGTTGCACCAAAACATGTACACCATCATGCACCAACACCACAAAAATGATGAATCCCATACATGGAAATCCTCCATAAAACATGATCCAATCAAATTGCTAGTAGGTGCCTCTACCAATGTACTATAAAAGTACCAATTATGCATCAACTATAGATCAACAATGATGTACAACATGATCATCTCATCAACTTCACCAACTATATGTCTCAATATGTAGCCCAATCACATTAAAGATGCATGCACCATGATATCCATCATGTGCTTCCAATAATATATCATAATATATATAAATGAAACTCAAATATGTACCAGCCATGTACCCCAATAGATCAACATCAATTCATACTCATGGGTTAGTGCCATGCACCCAAGATTTATCTTTCATAGTCACCTTACATGATCTAATATAGAACCATGAAAACCTGCAGAAAACAATGTCAGAACCTGCAATAAACCATGTTAGACCTTACATCACAGATTTATACTATAACATCAAACTCCAAGCCATGTGCATTGAATTTTTCCCAAGGCTTTAACACATATACGTGACCTACTACACAACAAATCACGTGTGTATGTGACATATTCAAGGTCAACCTGCATATGTACGTGAATGTCACCACTGTCACATGTGTATACCTCAGTAGATGACACTTTTGAGATTTCCTTCAATCTTTCATTCTGTTTTGGCTGCCCTGTCTTCTTCACCCACTTCTATAGTTGTCTCTGCTCTTTAGAACTTGAGCTTTGAGCATCCATATTTTCAAAAATGTCTCCTTTACTTACTCCATTCCTTCTTCTAGCCATGCTATGTGAAGTCCTCATCCTGGAATTTCTTCTTGTGTTCCAGCACTCCTGGGATTTGTGGCTAAATCCACTACAACTGTAGCATCTCATGGTGTTACAGTGAACATAAATATGTCCTACTTGATCACATCTCCAACACCTCATGGTGTTATGAAATCTTCCATTATATCTCCTTTCATAAGATGTAAATTCAAAAACTTTGTGACCATATCCATTACATGAATAACAATGCCCATGAAAAATACTTTCATACTTTTGCTTTGGTGTCCCAAAAGTAGCTTCTTGATGTCTTCATTGCTCTGTTCTTTTGAAATATTATTTGTCTTGTGTAGATGGTTGTTTGGCAACATTGTCTTCCTTATTTTATGGACTTACCTCATTCTTCTTTGAGGTTCTTTCTTCAACATGTGTATCTTCTCCTTTGTATCCAAGACCTAATTTATCACATGGTGATCTTTGACTTTCCAATATCTCATCCAAGATTCTTGAGCTATTCAAGAATTTGTTTGACTTCTCTACCTTCTTTCTAAGGTCAACAATTTCATCCTCTATCTTACAACATGACTCTTCCTTTTCATTTATTTGAATCTTCAATAGTTCCTCTATTCTTCTGGCGCCTTCAATTTGAGTCTTGAGATGGATAATGGTTTCAAAACTTTTTCTAATCTCATCATCTACATTTATATCTTC
>SNQJ01S0003273.1:196780-210849 GCA_010110895.2 Picea sitchensis | reverse complement strand
AGGGGGGGGAGGGAGGGGAGAATGGAAAATAAAAAATATCTTATAGGAGTGCATGCGTGCTCTTAGGAAAATGTGTGTGCTCCTATAGCACGTGCATGCTATTAGGAATGCATGCACGTTCCTATAGTGAATGTGTGCTCTTAAGAACGTGTGCATGCTATTTTGAATTCAATATTTTTTGGGGAAGTATTGACAATGTGTATGCTAACTTGGTTGGCTTGGATTTAGGTTAGGGATGACAAACCTAGTGGTTCGGTCTAAAAATTGATAAAAGCCTCCACTTTTGTGAATACCTCTCTATATCTTTGTCTTTGACGTTATTTTTCTATAGGTTAAACAATTCAGTTGTTGACGAAACTACATATATAGATAGAGTGAGCTACACTCTTCTTACACTAGAAGCAACCAAACCCAAAAATTTAATCCATTCCTCAACCCATTTTTCCTAAACCCAAGATAATGATCTATTGGATATGCACATGATTGTCTCATTTATAGTTGAAATGGGTGAGTGCAAGCTAATAATGGTCTCTCATGACACATTAGTGGCAATAAAAACAAGCAAATATAACAATTTATTAACTTGGAGGGATTATTCAAGGTACTTTTACATTGAATTTAAATATTGTGTAAGAAGATGAAACGTAGAAAATTGAATTATCTGAATATACAACTTTTAATCACATAAATTGTGAATAGCAATGTCAAATTTGATTTTTTCTAACAATGGTATGTTATTTTTCCAACAAAATATATGGTATATGTCTTTCTTCGTGTAGGTGTTGAGTACCTTAACGATGGAATTTCATTCCAAAAACTTGTATACTTATAGATAACCCATTTTTCTAGTGCGGTGTATTTTTTGGAAATTTATAATATTAATTTTATATATTTGTTTTAATTATCAAAGTCAACATATCCTTGAAATTACAATGCCTTTTGTTTGTGCAGGCTAAGAGGGTCTTAACATGATCAAAAGGTTTTTTTATATATATCTTATATATCAGTCTCCTCTAGTGAGGCATATAATTCATTCGAGAAATGGTTAAGCTGAAAAAACATTATAGAAAAAATAAAAGAGGTATGTATTCTAGTATTTTGATATATGTGAAGACAAAAATATATTAAAAATAGTAAACATATTAATTAAAAAAAAAAACTATATATTTGGAATCTCCATACTAATTTATATGAATTTTTCATTAATTATTTATCGATTATAGTTAGGGTTTGATTTTAATAAACATTATTTGATTGGTAATTCTATGTATGAGGAATAATTTGATGACATTTAGTGTTAATCTCGTAAGAATTCAGACATAATTTCATCTAAATCTCTCTAAAACACTTACACATTCTTGCATTATTGAAAGGCCTTAGTAACATATGTAGTGGGATGTTACTTGCAATATGGTTGACAAAAGACCTCAACCAATCTCTTGTTACATTTAATCCACTTACTATTTTTTTTGGCGAATGAATGAACCATATTAGAATTGAACAATGTAGGATTTTTATAATCATTTTAGGTAACTTGTGATTGGAATTTATCTTAATACTTTCTATATTCTTATGAGTGGATGAAGAAATTAATACTCATTATTACATAAGTAAGTTCATTGGAATAAATACAAGGGATGATTGGTCTTATGCTTGTGAAGTACGATAATAAGGAATCATATTAGATATTTCTATGATGTTTCCCTCTTAGTCAAGTTCTTAGTCAATCTCTTAGTCAAGTTGTATTATATATTGTTACACTCAAATGAAGAGGAAACAACTTGTGCATAATATATCTATGACTTTTATCCCGATGGGTTAGCTCAAGTGGTTGAGTGTTGTGGCTACCATGAATGAGGTCTCACTTCATTTGACTTAGAATGATATGTAATATGTGATTCTTAGGGAATATTCTTGAATGTGGAACGAGAATGTTACAAATTGACTTTGTGAAGTATGCAATTATTTTTTCATCAATGGATTGTAATTTTATTCATTTTTATTGTTAAAATAATTTTTTATAACCCCTTCCTTGGTTGAGATTCTATTATTATACTATATTAAGTGGGCACAATAATGGGGCACTACATAAATGTCTACTCAACTACGGAAAATGATTTTAATTGGACCACATCACAACTAACATTTTACACGTGGCATTCATTTTACCCAAGCACTTGCACTATCATGTTCACCCTTTCCATGCCCTACTTCAAAAAACCTCCAAGTATGTTGGATTCTTGTCTCCTTATGAAATTGACTCAATCAATAAAAATACCATTTCCATTTGAATTTCCGATACACCTACTACACCAAATCAAATGTTCTATGACTATTGTCTCATTTATTTAAATGATTCATAGATTAAACAAAACAATGTTGAACAAACAACCTATTGTTCTCACCATCATTACTAATATAAAAATGGTACTTGTTATCCACATTGTGTGATTCTATAGGAATAGCCCTAACATCAATGCGCAACTCTACATGTCTATACAAGACATGCATGAATATAGAAAATTGAACATACAATCAAACCATAAAAAAACAAAACATAAAGCACACAAAATACTTAAATGTGTAATTATGAGTGAAGTATATCATTGTTAATATTTTTCTTATGATTGATATATTTATAACTATGATTTTGGAATTTTCCCATGAATTTTGGAACATGTATCTTATAGTTAATTAAGTCAAACCTTTTAGATTCCACACCCAAAGAAGATGATAAATTCATATCAACATATTCATATATATTCCAAGTAGCCTTGACATTTAGATTCCACACCCAAAGAAGATGATAAATTCATATCAACATATTCATATCTATTCCAAGTAGCCTTGACATATGAGAATCTAGGGTGAGGGATTCTTAGAAAAAATCAAGTAAAGAGTGTCAAATTACCACATTCACTATGACATCTTGTTCCACCTCCACATCTTTGAGATTCCTTCTACATATGTGTCTCTATGTTTAAGTTTTAGTTATTATTATTTCTAAGAAAATGTTTTCTATGAACCTTTATGTTTCAAAAAAAGATACTAAAAACTTTAATAAGAGATGGTGTAACTCATTGTGTTTTAGACCTATTTCACTTAGAAAATAAATATTAGAGAAGATAAAGATATAGTAGGGCAATGGCTTTGCATAGAGAGATAATTACTTGTTTTACTTTTATATCATAGAGCACCTTAAAGAATCATAAGAGTGATAACGAATGCGGGTTTAGTGCATATATAAATGATGGGGTAGGTTATTCTTCAAATTTTGATAATATATTTTTTAATTTTTAAAAATAATAAAAAACAAATCATTATTTATATTTACTATTTTAAAATTTTTTTTCATTTAAAACTTAATATAATTTGTGAAATTTATTTTTATGTAAAATTTATTTTTCCATCTTTATCTTCAATTAATTTCATATTAATAAAAAAATTTCACATTCATTATAAAACTCTTCATAACTAAAGTTAAGTTATCTTATAAATAAATTCCTTATTCATTGAGTAATTTACATGAAAAATGATAACCATAAAACTGTACATTACATCAATTGATGATCCATTTTTTTTTCATCAATATATTAATAAACAAATTTCATAAAATTCTTGAATTCATTGTTAAATTATTTTTCACCAATATATTAATAAACAAATTTCATAAAATTCTTGAATTCATTCTTAAATTTTTTTCATCAATATATTAATAAACAAATTTTCATAAAATTCTTAAATTTATTCTTAAATCTTAGAAAATCACCACAAATATCTTTCAACTGATGCATGGAACTTTGAGCTGATGTCTCATTCAAAAGGTCCTAAAATGGAACTTGGATCTTTTCCAACCATCCATAATGAATGTAGAACAGTCAATTTCCTGTGCGTAGGTGGTTGGATCTTGGGATGGACATCCAAGTTTTTTTCATCAGTATATTAATAAACATGGAACTTTCAGCTGATGTCTCATTCAAAAGGTCCCAAAATGGAACATGGATATTTTCCAACCATCCATAATGAATGTAGAACGGTCAATTTCCTGTGCGTAGGTAGTTGGATCTTGGGATGCACATCTAACTTTTTTTTCATCAATATATTAATAAACAAATTCTCATAAAATTCTTGAATTCATTCTTAAATCTTTTTTCATCAATATATTAATAAACAAATTCTCATAAAATTCTTGAATTTATTCTTAAATCTTCGAAAATCACCACAAATATCTTTCAACAATATATTAATAAACAAATTCTCATAAAATTCTTGAATTTATTCTTAAATCTCAGAAAATCACCACAAATATCTTTCAACTGATGCATGAAACTTTCAGGCTGATGTCTCATTGAAAAGGTCCCAAGATGGAACTTGGATCTTTTCCAACCAAACGAAACTCTGGGTGACATCGTTGGTACTCCCCGATTAATCAACTAAATAAACTAACACTCCACAGCAGCACAGATGGCACCACTCCCCAGTAAAGGCAAGTCCGGTCCTCGGGACCAAACCTGCATCTCAGTGTCATAAATCAACACTAACCTGGTAATTCTACTTCTCCCGAGAAGATCAGCCATACACCCAAGATCAGCCATACACCCTTGAACCTGTACAATGTAAACGCAGGCACCCATTGTAACACAAGAAAAATTGAGGTTAAAGGTAGGAATAAAAGGAAGGTTAACCCTGCTCCATGAGTCGTTCACAGTATCATATTTGAAGAAAGACAATTGAGCTGGATCGCTGCACAGGACATAAATATGTGATCCCATGACGGTACAAGCAATAACGCGAGCCAAGAATGGCAGGCCCTCCTTGGTCTCGCGCCATGTATTTGTCTCGGGGTCATATGAATCCATAGAGCTCATATATAAATATGGCCCTACCGCTGATGAGAAACAGCTGGTTTTTTCACCAAGGTTATACCCTCCAATTACATAAAAAATTCCATCCACGGCAGCACCCAAGCAGCCGGATCTTCTTGTTGGCATTTTTCGAATAGGTTTCCATAAATCAGACTCGGGAATGTACACGATGGCATCCCTGCTAGCACGCCTCCTTTTCATAGAGCCTCCCGCAACATAAATCCTACCAGAAATAACACAGCAGGCAAAGTTCCTTCTAGGGTTCATCATCGGCGCCCTACAAATAACAGATTCTGTCCATGTATCAAAAACCATCGTACAACTACGGTGAGTAGTTCTGTGAGAATGATAACCTAGAATGAAGATCTTGTGATTCAAAACTGCAGGCTGGGCATAAAAAACTGGATTTTCACCACCAAGAAAATCTAACAACCATGCATGGCCACACATATTCATCACCGTTAGAGGAGACAGTGAGCCTCTCGTCCATACATTACTGTCCTTGTTGCAAACAGCCCATTTGAGACCAGATCTTTCTTTGCTAAATACATGCAGCATATTCACCGTTCTTCCATTCTTCTTGCGAAGGTCATAATACGCCTTCGATGTCAGAACATTGTACCATCCGTGACACACAGTCATGGAGGCCTGCAACGATGAACGTGGCAGCCGAGATAAGCAATCCGCAAGCAGGTCGTCTGGCAATGAAGATATGCACGGTTTCTCATTGTTCCCGTCTGTCTCTTCAGTATTTTTTAGCTGCTTTTTGCTTCTATGTCTGCTTGAAGACTGAGGGGCCGTCCAACAAGCTTTCAACATGCTGCCCACTCCCCAGCCGTGGCAACTGATAAGCATTGTTCCGATTCCAGAACTGCAATCAGTCTACAGTACCTGAAGACCATACCCTTGTCCACAAGGCCAGGCCTTCTATGACGGCCCAGAGAAACTTCTTGTCCACTCTAATCTAACCCTAGAGATTTGCTTTTATAATTTGTATTCTATTATAATAATAAATATATTAAGATTTATTTGTATTTTCAAAAATATAATAAAAATATGCCGGGTCATCGGTTTGCATATTGGTAAAGGACCATGTCAATAAAGTAATAACGGATCTCAGTTTACTAGAGGCTTACAGCGTGGGGTTCCTAGGTTCATAGAAGATTGCTCCGACCTTTAAGGTTATGTATTGTTATATTGCTCCTAACTTTATGGTTATGTGCGGTTATATTGGTTTAGATTTCAATTTTAATTAGTGGTGCATTTTTTAATCTTTTTTCAATAAATTTAAAAAAGCTTTCTGAATTGAGATTAAGATGATGGATTTATATTAGTTAATAATAATTGTAGGTGAAAAGTAGTTATACATGTTATGTTTTTTAAATTTATTTATTGATATATTAATTAAGATCTAATTTTTTATAATAAAGATTTGTTATCAATTTTTATGATATTTTAAATAGTAAAATTATAGTGATCTTGAAATATTTCTCTTAATGTTTACAAATAAAGAAATTTACTTTCAAGTAATTTTTTATTTTGTTAAATTCCAATAAATCAAAATATATAATTAATAGTTGAATGTTAAAAATAATCAAATACTAAAAATAGTCGATAGTTTATATCATTATATAAACAATAATATGTATGTTATAAGTTTAAAACTAGCATAGATCCATCTTAACCCTAAATATATCAAGGGTAGAGAGAGATCCAATTTTTTCAGGTGGTACAATATCTGTGTTTTGATTATCGTGTCTTTGATTAATTGAGCCAACTTGTTGTTGGGAGTCTGGGCCACACCAACCCTCTTGTTGGGGTAACACACCCATCTCTAACTACACCAACCCTTAGTTGACTCTATTTTTTGTCTCTTCTAGACGGGTTCTAACTTGGGTCTCATTTAAACAGAGGCTCATCGAAACCAATCAGCCTAATAGGATTTGATATTTTAATGTTTTTTTATTAATTTAATATTAATTTAATATTTTTTAATTTTTCAAGCCCATGAAACGAGTCATCCTAATAATATTTGACATTTTAATGTTTTTTTATTAATTTAATATTAATTTGTTATTTTCTAACTTTTTTTACTATTATTTTAATGCTTTATGTTACATGAATACCTCTTCTAAGGCTTTTAAACCCAATTATGTATTGATATTTTAGTTAAGAATTCTATAAAAATAATATACACTTTACTATTTTTAAAATATGTATTGATATATTTGTTAAGGATTCAATTTTTATATAATATATAACACTATATAAGTTTTAATTACCATCTTCGTTGAAGTTGGTATAGTGAATTTGTATAGGGTATTAAAAAATTATATCTATTATTATATTGAATTTGTCATAGCTCTTTAAAATATTAAATTTAATATTAGAGTGAATTTGTTTTTCCTCTTCTATAAAACAATTTTATAGAAGGTTTAACTCTTTAAAATCTTTATTGAACTTGTGGATTTTATGTAAAAAATGTGGTTTTGAGGGTTAACAATGTGATATTTTGCACAAATTATGTATAAGCTAGTGAAAAGCATTGTTTCCATCCATGGTCATGGAGTCATGCAAAGGTTATCTTGGATGTCATGCAAAGGTTATCTTGGCTCTTTAGAATTTTTATTGAAGTTACTACCTTGAATTTGTCTTAACTCTTTAAAGATCATTGCTTCTATCCATTGTACCATCCCGAACATCCAACTGGGCTATGATTTTTGAACTGTATGCAAATTAAGACATATACACACATAAACTCTTGTGGAAATTTATAGATAAATCTTAAAACAGACAAATGCATTTTGTAAATGCACAGATTTATACGGAAATAATAGTACATATACATGCACCATAGACAAGAAATACCCATAAATATAAATACAGGTATAAACCACACATGGGAAAAACCCATAAAAATAAATGCATAAATAATAATACAGTATGTAGTTTAACACACAATTGACACTTATCTTGGTAAAAATATCACCAATTGCATGCAGACCTTCCACGAACCTTTGAGCCTTATACCACCCTAATCATCACTCTCAGCAGTGGGTCACCCTAGAGTTGGGACTAAACTCCACCTCGGTAAAAGGATTCCTAACCAGGATGATGTATCTCAGACAACTCGAAAGACTACATTACAGGTGCCACTCAAACTAACAGCCTACAGTCCCTCATTCCCCACATGCATGTCCAACCCCAGGAAGTGTGCCCCTTATCTACTCAACAGTTCCTTAGCTGCCCCACTTCCTTCCCGGGGCTTCAGTAACAGGTCGAACATGAAGTCTTAGAGCCATGTAGTTGTAGTTTAGCACCTTCGAGAAATCAATTCCCAACAATTTTATCACGTCGAGAGAAATTTCTCACGGGCCTCACAACCTTCCTCTTCAGTATCCCATGGGCCTAACAACCCACTTCTTCAATCCAACTCCCAAGCTAATCAGGTACAGTACGAGTATGGGTATGGAAACAAGTACAGGAAGGTACAGAGGACAACTAAATGAGTGAGTGAGTGATGATGGAATGAATGAATGGATCGGAAAATGAACTAAGTCCAAACTATATGTATGCATGTTCCCAACTTGACACTTGTCATGTTGAGAGCTACTTTGGTCCACTTGTTCCCATCCTTAGAACTTAAGATAAAATAATTATCCAAACTTTATACTTTAAGGAATATTAATATAATATTCATTTTTGGCTTAAGCTCCCTAGATTATCCATTTTTCTTAAATTTTAGTCGCCCCTTTCCCTAACTAGTCGAGTTTAGTGTTTCATACTCTTTTATCATGGTTGATCTACATGGAACGATGTATTAGGGTGAAATCATGAAGATGAGTGTCTATTTGGCTTCTTTTATGAGAGAAAACGGTATATTTTTACAGGTTCTTCAACTTCCAGTATACAAAATTATTTTTTTATTTAGAATTTCACTTTATAGTAAAAATAAAACTTGTGAAAAAAATTGCTAACTTTCGACTCACTATTTTCAATTTTTTTTATTGAGATTTGATATGCCAATTTAAGAATTGTTTAACAATATGTTACTTAAACATGAAAGGAATGATAATGAGTTATTCCGCCCCCCCAACAATGTAGTTATTATTAAAATTTTGTTTTTAACAAACAAAATATACTGCAAGAATCTACATAGACTCTATTTTATTATGACTATAATTTTGAATCTAACATATGAATATTATAATTTCTAGAATTTTTTGAAGTTGAACAAACTTAAAACGTTGCAGATTTTAAACACATGTTTTCCCCCACCTTCTATCTATCTTAATTTTTACTTAAAAGTAAAATCTAAAAATACCCTTTTGAAAAGAACACTTTAAGGATTATGAATATAAAATTTTCTAAATTTTTCACAGTGTATTTTTAGTAATACATATATTTCATTTCACTCAATTATAATGTCAGCTCAAAATACTATGCAGTGTTTTTTTTTAAGATTAAATAAAATTAGATAAAGATAATGAAAATGAAACCAAATTATATCCATTGAAAGTAGATTCAATTTTGCAAATGTTGGTATAATTTTCGAAACTAAATTATGAGTATTTGTAGGAGTCTGCAACCTCCAAAGTTGAGGTAAGCTAGAGGGAATTCTATGGTTCGTGGAAACAATCTCATTCACTAGTTTTCGACCGAAAGAATTTTTTTTTGGCCGAAAAACATAATTCTAATGGAATCCATTAAAATTAAACGTTTCCTAGCTTTTCGGCTGGAAATTCTTTTTTTGGCCAAAAGATGGGTGAGAGAATTTCGTCGGTCACAAACAATGAAAAGAAATGTTGTATCGTTTCACTTCCTGTTAAATTGTATAAATACACTTTCGTCCAAACACATTTAACACAATTCACTCGCTTGGTTCATGGTTTTCTAGAGCACCTAAACAAAGTTTTGAATCATCTTTTTCGTTTTTGTTGAAAAATGTAATTGATCTTTTGAATGAAAAAAAAAAAAAACAATTGAGTTCAAGTTTTTATTAGAATAAAAATTTGTATATTGAAAGCTAAATGTTGAACATTTTTTCAAGGAAAAGCCTTTGTTAAACATAAAATTATTGATATTATTTTTTAATAATTTTTGTGACAATGAAGTTTTTCTGAGACTATTCTGAAATGTTGTTTTTTTAATTTTTTTTTACAAATAACTACACTCATGCGATGTGTTGCGACGGAGAATAGCACGAAAACAATATGAAAAACATCCATAACATATATTGTCAATAAAACAAATAGAATTGTTCAATAATGTGACATCCTCCTCGTTACGACGACAACTCTAATAACAGGTGCAATTTTGTTTTGTTTTGTTTAAGGTGTGTGCGCGCGTGTAAAAAGGAAGCAGACACACTTGACTCTACGTCGCCACCCGACGACGAACAAGATGCAACCACGATGATCACAACAAGAAATCATAAGGCGCACAACAAGTAACTGCAGGCATTAAACGACCATAGACATAAGGCGCACAACAAGTAACTGCAAGCATTGAACGACATACTGGGTTATGTACAGTACGAACACAGAAGGAAGAATCCATAGTAGTAGAATTTACTATTTCTGCACCGGAAAGCAGGGCGTTTAATATTCGTTCTTTGCTCTAGAGAGAGAGAATGTCAGATAGGCTCCTGGCCGACTGCTCAGGCAGAAACTAGTAATCTCTGTCAGGTGTGTCGCAAGAGTGGAAACCTTGCCTTTAAAGGGCCTGAGACTCTTGATACGACACTGGATTCTTTACACAGAAAAATGCAAACCCGAATGGGCTCCGACCACAACCCACATCTTTTAGGACAAGTCATTATCCACGACTCAATTAGCATCACATACTGACTCGTTACTCCCTGAAATTTCCAGTAGTTCACAAATTGACCAACCTACCCCAAAAATAATGTAAAAAAATCAATGAATTACAATGCCCATTACCCAAGACTGATTGTACCTATGTTCGAGACAGTGCATTTTATATGTGTACCCAAATGACAACATTCACTCACATTCCCACAATGATATCCACAATATCTCCTTTAACTAACCTTGCAATGTAAACGTCAAACCCTTTACATCTCGGCCTCATTTTAAGTTATAATATAGACGCTATAAAGACTAAATATAAAAGAAAATACGAATGGAAATTACATCATCACCTAATTTGCAATAACATTAATCTTTATTTTATGTATGTGGAATTATACACATTGCAGACATTCAACCACACATCCATAAAATGATAACCACATAACCATTATCCCATAATCGACAATGCATTAAAATAACATCTGCAGACATTAACTTCCCATGACTATAAGCATTTGAAATTGCGCTACAGTCCATTATCTCGCCACGCAATCGATTACTTTAACATTTCATTAACAATTCATCACGTTACAATTTATTCTCGTATCGACATAAGTTACAGCAACACGCTTCTTCCCATTACCATACCAATTTATATCTTTATAACAATAAAATTTTCGGTGACATTCCTAAAATTAACATCATCCTTCGTTTAATGTTACCCTAACATTTCCCTTAATTAGCAATGCATTTCATCCTTCTCCACCAATTAAATAGCGATTAAATAAATAACAATGCGATTATATGATATTGCGATTACTTAACAAAATAAGCAACAATTTAAATAACAATTTAATAACGCTTAAAGAAATATCACTACCATAAATACCCTCTATTTTTCATTTTATTTTACAGTAACTATATATAATGAGCCACACATTACCATAAGCATATCTATTATGATTACTCTAACCCAATAACAATATTAACATTAACCTATGTGTTATCCATATTTCATTTATATTACAACCCATGCAAAAAAATAACATCACTTTGCATCCTCTATGTTATCAACAACAATCAAATTTATGCTTATTTTATTTTGCCACCACACTACGTTTACCTTACAACACGTTACTTTCCAAAATAATAGTACATTCACCTATTATAACAACCAGGTATGTTTTTCCATAACTATTACATTCTCATCTTTAATTTTTATTACCATAAAACAAATCTACACTACATTTATAACATGAAAACCTTGCGATAATACAACCATCACCATACATTGCAGCAACATTTGATTTACCTATTTAAAATCATATAAAGGTTTGTCAATGCCATCGTTTTCTAAATTCACTATATCCTTACAACAACCTTACCAACCAGAACCGTAACAATGCCTTTTTGAGTTATTAACCACCCTAGGAATAAACGGTCGAACCAGTCTGCCAAGTCAGGTAAAAATCGGCAACTGGGAACAATAACTACCAGTGTGTGTTCATGTCAGAATCAAGGGGAAACCTAAGAGCGCATGTAAAGAAAATCACGAATCAAGGCAGTTGTAAAAAGGCAAATGTCAGGAATCACACTCAACTCGGAAAGGGAAGGGAAAAAATCTATCTCAGTCATAAATCAGCTGCACTTCGTTATTCAGAATTATTCCTTGCAGATTCAAAAGTGGTTAAAAAGAATTTCCGTAATTCCATAGTAATGTTTAATCCAACTGTAAAATTTTCACACCGTATAAACTATCTTAGCACACAACCAGACATCTACACTCCTGCCTTAAGGGAACGGTGTTAAGGAAAACCGAAAACAGACTATACCATCTTTAGTATCCCAACGTCAGGTGATGAAACAACACGTGAAACATAATTCGCCGGAACCCCAGTTATCAAGGTGTGGGTATACAAATTGAGTCAATGAAATAAGAAGTGTCTGGTTAGTCTCGTTCTATTCAAGCTCGAGTTCTGTACGCAGTTTAGTAACTAGGAATAGGGATTAACGGAACTAAGCCATCATCCGGCTTCATTCTCATTCTAGTTGAGTTGCGATGAAAGGAATGCTTTTATTAAACGTTTTTTTTTTTATATTAAATCCGCTGGATTGAATTTAAAATCATTGAACATCAAATAACTAATAACTGAAAATATTCTGCAAGGGAGAAATGCAATACCATTGAACTCAACAAAAGAGAATACGCAATACCATCTAACTCAGACTCGCAGTACATAAGGTCGGAATTTTCTGGCAATGTCGAAATCAGGGAAAGGTATCATAGTCAAAGCGAGGTCAGAGGGGGAACGTTGACTGCCAGCAGAAGGATCGATCGCGGCCATCACCAAATAAGAAAAAAAACAGTAAAGGTTGCCTTCAATAAAGAAATCCGACCAGTAATGAGTCCAGAAGTAGGAATGGCTAGCCAAACAATGTCTGAGGTTTGATCGCCACCTCCAGAAGCAAGGAAAATAAGAGGGTCTACCCCACTATCTCACGCCGCCAAAAGGATTTCAAATACACAATCACCGAATGCCAAAAACGAAAATGCTAGAAGGGGGTTTTCTCGGGTAATCAATTGCAAAGGAGTGTGCCAGAAACAGTTTCCAGCGTGGCTGTACATAGTGAGCCTAATCGTACGGGGATAGAACAAAATGATAACTACCAGGCTAGAGGTTACTCAAATGACACAGTAAAATTTACAACAATATTTAAAAACACAACAATCCGCCGGAGTAAGCGATTAAGAACCCCCATTCAGCCCAACGATAACTAGCCTCCATTGAAAGTTAACATTCATCCATCTAGATTACAATTACACAAGAAATGTAATCATAACCTAATGCATTCTACTCTACCAATTAAAAATCATACCGTTGCCTCAATGTCGTCCCCGAGTGTCGTCCGCGTGCTCCGTCCTTCTCTTGCTCGCCGACTGTCGAGACTGCACCGGTACCTCCCAGCCAATCGCTAGGGGTACTCTGCTTCCCCCTTAGCCCCCCGAGCCACAAAGGGGCCACACAAATCCAGATGGTAAGTATAGATTTCCAGCTCGCCTCGCAAGGCCGAGCTACCACTCCTATCCGAGCTGGAAAAATCCCAACTCCCCACAAGTAATCAGTCAAGTCACAATCTGGCAGCGTAATGTTACCCTAACAATCGATCCCCCCTTTCTTCCTCATCTCCCTTTTATTTTATAGAGTTTTGAGACCCACCAACTTTCCTAATTCACATTTTAAATTAATTTTCAATAAAATATTCTAAATATTCTCCATCGCACAAGTGTCGTCCATCCCCCTCTTTTCTCCAATAAATATTTTCTTTAAATTTATTAATTGTCTCAAATCCCTCACCCACCTAGAGTCGCTCCTAAATTTACTCCTAGGTG
>SNQJ01S0003273.1:144510-178333 GCA_010110895.2 Picea sitchensis | reverse complement strand
ATCAAATACAATGCATTAGAAAAAAATCATTCAGACAGAGAATGGACATCATTCTAGTTCAGATTTAATATGACATCGGATAAAAACATAGCCATTCATTATAGAGAGGGGTAGATCAACATATCTGAATCCAATCCGCGGGAAGACAAAGGGAATAACCACATTCCTCCCAACCGTAGAATAGGGCAGCCAAAACTACTTGTCTGATTCACCCTCTAGCCTGACCATGAATCCAGAAGGGTGAACTTGGAGACTCCTCAACAATAATTCCAAATTTTTCAGCAGTTATCCCCTTTCCTCGCACTTGCTCGACAATGCTCATAATAGCAAGAGAACTCACAATCTTTTCCCAGCATACTTGGCAATGTCCTACCTCCTTGCATATGTTATTTAATAATTTTTGCCCAGGTCTTTTTCCCTCCTTTGGGGATTTTTGTAGCTCTATTAATCCCTGATTTTTTAGGGGCTTCCAGTGGCCAAATCTCTGATTTTCCACTTCTCATAATCAGTCCAGAGGCAGTTCCAACATGTTCCCCACTCATGGAGTCATGGTCAGCTGATTTTAACAGGGTTGTTCCATTTGTCCTCCTGTAATTAATATAAATATTTTGTTGTGATACAAGTGTCATAGTCAAATAGTTAGTTGAGTCAGATTAGATCTCTTCCCATCAGTCACAATAATTAATTACAATTATTAAATTCAAAATTTTGAATTGCCATAAATGGCAAAAAAAATCCAGATTCGAATTTGCCAAAAAAGGAAATAAATTTCCAGCACATTTTAAAAATAAAAAAATATTTTATTTTTGGGGGATGTCACATCCTTTCCCCCTTCAGTAAAAAACTATCCTCAGTGTTCGTTCCTTTCCTGGAATAGGATTGGATGAGATTTCTGCAAATCTCCCTCCAATTCCCAGTTGGCCTCCTCAGGACTAAAGTGCTTCCATTGCACCTTTACCTGAGCGATGGCTCTGTTCCAAAGTGTTATTTCTCTCCAATCCAGAATGCGTAGGGGTTCCACCTAGAACTCGCCTTCGGGTTCCACCAGCACCAAGTTCCAATCTATCATATGAGTAGGGTCATGAATATACTTTTTCAACAAAGAAAAATGAAATACATTATGAATTCTTAGATTAGCTGGGAGTGCAAGTTGATATGCCACGGGTCCAATTCGAGCTAGTATCTCGAAGGGCCCACAAAACCTGGGTGCCATATTGGCACAGTTCCCTAAATTCAGTGATATTTTTCGGGCTTTGACCTTCAAATAAACATGGTCTCCCACTTGAAATTCCAAGTGTCTTCTTTTATGATCTGCATAGCTCTTATGTCTGTCCTGTGCTTCTTTCAAGTTTTGGTGTACCTTCTTTACCATGTTCTCCATTTCTTGGAGCATCTCTAGTCCAACCATGAGTCTGTCAACCAGGTTATCCTAGCTAATTGGAGTTGTACACTTTCTATCGTACAGTATTTCGAAAGGGATCAACTTAGCCGAAGTTTGGTACCCATTGTTATATGCAAATTCTACCAATTGTAGGTAGTCTTCCCACTTGTTCGGCTTTGTTCTTACATACATGCGGAGCATATCCTCTATGATTTGATTTTTCCTTTTGGTCTGTCCATCCGTTTGTGGATGATAACTGGTACTGAAATTCAAATTAGTATTTAGCTCTGCAAACAATTCCTTCCAAAAAGCAGATGTGAATTTTACGTCTCTATCTGAAATCACCATTTTAGGAATACCATGTAGTCTAAAAATTTCTTTCATGAATATTTTAGCAATATTAATAGCTTTAAAAGTAGACTTTACAGGAATAATGTGTGCATACTTACTGAGTTTATTGATTACAACCATGATAGAATCATTATGTTTCTGAGTCTTAGGCAAACCTATTATAAAGTCCAGTGATATGGTCTCCCATTTCTATTCTGGTACTAGTAATGGCTGTAATAGGTCGGTTGGATGCTAGTGTTTGGCCTTAACCTGCTGACAATCTTGGCACCTAGACAACTACTCTGTTGTTTCCCCCTTCATGTTAGGCCAGTAAAATAGTTTTTTGAGTGTTGTTATTGTTTTCTGGTAACCTGGATGGCCTGAATATGGTTTCTTATGCACTTCATCTAAGACAGTTAATTTTAACTCTGCTGAATCCGGTATGTGCAGTCTGTTTTTAGATCTTAAAAGTCCCTTCTTGTTGATTCTTATATCTGGTTTATTTGGGTTTGCGATACTAATTTTAACTTATGCCATCATCTCAGTGTAAATTTCGTCGTTAACACTTGTCGTTCTTATTCTTTGTTCCGGATCACTTTCTGCCCTACTGATATTTATCTCAAATAACCCATGGATTCTGAGGCTTTAAGCATATGCTACTTTATTTTCCTTACCCTTGATATGTCGAACCTCGAAGTCGAATTCGCTCAAGAAATCTAGCCACCTTGTTTGTCTTGCATTAAGATCTGGTTGGTTAAACAGATATTTCACCCTGCTATTATCCGTCAATAGTAAGAATTTTTTGCCCATTATATAGTGTCGCCACATTTTTAAGGCATGTATTACTGCTGCCAATTCTAATTCATGAGTAACATAATTTCGCTCGTGTTCTTTTAATTTCCGGGACTCATAGTAGATTGCGTGCCCTTCCTGAGTTAGAACACCACCTAGTCCCTCTTTACTTGCATCAACGCATACTGTGAAGTCTTTATCTGGGTCTGCTACCTTCAAAATGGGCGTTGATGTCAATAATTCTTTTAGCTTGTTAAAATTGTCTTGACACTTTTGCGACTAGTTAAACTTGGTCCCTTTCTTTTGTAATGACATGATAGGGTAGGCTATCTTGGAGAACCCTTCTATAAATCTACGATAATATCCAGTGATTCCCATGAATGACTGGATATCTGCCACATCCTTAGGTAACGACCATTCCATAATGGTTGTTATCTTTTCCGGGTCTATGACAATACCTTCCGAGGAAATGACATGTCCTAAATATTGTATTTCTTTTTTATAAAAATAACATTTGTCGAATTTTGCATATAGTTTGTGTTTCCTTAGTGTTTGCAGAACTATTCTTAAGTGTTCATCATGTTCCTCCTCCATTTTAGAATAGAATAGAATATCGTCGATAAATACTACTACGAACTTGTCTAAGTACTGGCTGAAAATGTTGTTCATCAAGCACATAAATGTGGTTGGTGCATTAGTGAGTCCGAAAGGTATGACTACAAACTCGTAGTGTCCGTATCTTGTATGAAAAGTTGTTTTGTTTATGTCTTGGTCCTTTATCCTAACTTGATGATAACTAGATCGTAAATCCAATTTTGAGAAGATCTTGGCCACACCAACTTGATCGAACAGATCATTTATCCTGGGTAAGGGATATTTGTTCTTAATGGTTACTTTTTTCAGTTGTCTATAATCGATACATAGTCTTAGAGTACCGTCTTTCTTTTTCACAAAGAGGATCGATGCTCCCCATGGTGAGACGCTTGGTCTTATATACTCTTTGTCCAACAATTCCTGTATTGTATTTTTAATTCTGTCAGTTGTGGTAGACTCATCCGGTAGGGTGCTTTTGAGATGGGGGTTGATCCGGGTAGTAAGTCTATGGAGAAATCTATTTCTCTCCTAGGAGGTAATTCAAGTATCTCATCCACAAACATGTCTCTGAATTCACATAGGACAACAAAGTCTTCTAACTTGGGCTTATCTTCTTTTTCTAATAGATTCGTCACTTGGATGGAGTAAACTTGACATCCCTTTCTAATACATTTCTTGAATTGCATCGGTAAAACTTGTCTGATTGACACAGGTTTTGGTATGCCTTGGGTTGTTCTAACAGTGCCAAAATTATCTTCGTAGCTAAGTATCTTTGTATAACAGTCTAGTACTACTTTGTGTTGTTCCAACCAATCCATCCTGATAATCATATCATAAGATCCTAGTGGTTGGATGTTCAGATTGGTCCTTATCTTTTGACCATCTAAGCTGAACTCAAGATCAGGAATAAAGTTAACTACTTTTCTTTTAGCACCTATTGCTAGTTGTACAAGCCAAGATTTTTCATTTTTTTGTTTCTTAAGTTTATTCAACTTTACTACATCAGGAGTAATATAACTTAATGTAGCTCCAGGGTCAATTAAAATAGAAATTCGAGTTTCATGGATTTTACCTTCGATTTCTACCACCGAGGACTGGTGGTCAGCTTGTCGACCATCTATGGCTGCATTTATCTGATGTAGACTTCTACCCATGTCTCCCACTGTCGAGGCTTCCTGCAAATTGTGGACAACAATGTTGTTTGCTGCAATTAAACATGGATAGTTCCTCCTTAGATGAGGCTCTCCACACTCCCAACACTTTAATGGCTCGTGGGGGTTGTCCCCAAAATTCTTCGTTCCCAGGTTTTCCAGTTTACCGCTATCTTGCATATGTGGATGATTGGGGTGAAAATCCTTCCTTGGGAAACTTTTTGCTGCATTCCGATAAGGAGTTGGCTGGTATCCCTTCTTCCTCTGGTGCATTCCATCTTTCTTCTTATCCTTCCAGGTCTTGGGAAACTCTACCCACTGTTTGTATTGATCATAGCACATTCGTGCCTTCCCGAATGCCTCACTCAAGGATTTAGGGCTGTCAAACTCAATTCTGTCCCAGTAAGCCTATGGTAAACAGCTTAAGAATCGCTGGATTTTTATCTTGTTCTCCCAGATGTACGGTACGAACCTTGATAGTTCCAGATATTTATTTATAAGGTCCTCCATCGTCATTTGTCCGAGTCATAATTCGTAAAATTATTTCGTCTTCCTTTCATAATATCTTTCATAAAGGTATTGTTTCTTGAAATACTTCTTAAAGTTGGACCATTCCAATTGTTTCTCCTTTAGGCCCTTGGCCAATTTCAGGTCCTGCCACCAAATGTTGGCCTTCCCCTTCAGATTGTAGATGGCCATTCTGACCTTCATGTTGTTGGAATAGTTGTAGATTTGGAAGTATTTTTTTATGTCCAACAACCATGCCTCGGCTTCTTCCCTTGTCCTGGAGTCTCCATCGAAAGTAGCTGGTTTAATATTTTTAAATTCTCCTTCAAGGTGGTCTGTTTGTTTTCTTTTTTTGTCTGGTATGGTTTTGTCTTCAGCTGAAGGTGTCCCTTCGGACGAACTGTCGCCTTTTTCTGTTTTCGCACCAGAATTATTGGAGGCCCTTTTGCTGACCTCTTCCTCATGGTTATCATCTTTTGGGATTTTCTTGGTTACTATACTATGCAACAAGACTTCATTTATCTCTTGTTGGCCCTGCTGTGCCTTCTTCAATTTTTCATTGTCGGCCTTAAAAACCTGTAGTTCAACAATAAGGTTCCTCATTGTTTCCAACACCTCCGTGGGTGAGCTTCCATCATTGTTCTGTCTTGGATCTCTAGGAGGTCCTTGTTGCAGATTCTCTTCCATCCTGATTTCTGCACCTTCTTGAGCTGCCATTTTTTCAACACAAAACAGAAAAGGCTTTATATCTGTAACCACAAGATTTATTAGTTTTTTCATAAATCATAATATATACTAAGCAATTAATGTGGCCCTGTTTAGGCCTAGTGTTGTAACTTTTTCTCTAATACCATATGTAATGAACCTCAAAAATCACCATAAAAAAAAATGTTCAATATCTAATTCAATTTCGTTTAAGCTCAAAATTTAAGAGAAGGTAAGATTTATTTCTGTCCATAAACTAATTATGAAAAATTTGAAATACTTAAAGGCACATGTCTTCATGGCAAGCAGCACTAAAAAAAGACATCACACTAAAAAATCTGTGTAACTAGATTAAAACCTTTCAATACAAAAAATTATGTACTTGTCATGCCCTTTACACAATGACTCTTAATGTTATTTGTTATCTTTTATCCTACCTCTGTCTCGAATGAAAATTCTCCATCGATTCTACTAGTCCATTCCTTACTGTGTTAGAGATTTGTTCATATAAATAATAACTTCTACCCTGTTCCTACAGTTTTGTGAAAGACAGTGATCAAACAGGTTTCAGCGATTTTCCAATGCCGAACACACAAAACAAAGGGGCCACGATGTTTTCCAAAAACACGGAAAAAGAATTGGAAGACCGTGGCCTCAGTACTTTGGGGTTTCGAGGTTCATAATCCTGCGACTTCAAAAGCCAAAAACATCAAACCACAACAATTCCCAAATCGCGAAAAGGAAAGTGGAACCGCACATCAGGGTTTCAGGGTTCAGAACCTTGTGAGTTCAAGTGCTCGAACGTCAACATGTTCAAACCACCGAAATGTGAAAAGGGAAGGTGGGACCCATACTTCGGGTTTTTGGGGCTCGGAACTTCGTGATTTTAGTGTCCATACATCAACATATACAAACCTACGAAAAATGAAAAGGAAAGGTGTAACCCGTACTTTGGGGTTTTGGGGTTCAGGATTTCGCAAGTACAGAAGTCAACATCAACACACAACAACCCCCAAAATTGTGACAAGTGACCAGCATTTCGGGATTTCAGGGTTCGGGATTTTGCAAGTACAAAAGCCATACATCCACACAACAACTCCCGAAATTGCGAAAAGTGGCTAGCATTTTGGGATTTCGGAGTTCAGAATTTTGCGAGTACAAAAGCCAAAAATCCACACAACAACTTCCGAAATTTGCGAAAAGTGACCAGTATTTCGGGATTTTGGGGTTCGGCGTTTCGCGAGTACAGAAGCCAACATCATCACACAACAAATCCTGAAATTAAGAAACGTGACCAACACTTCAGGATTTTGGATTTCGTGGTTTCGCGAGTACAGAAACCAACAACATCACACAACAACTCCCGAAATTACGAAAAGTGACTAGCACTTCAGGATTTTAGAGTTCGGGTTTTCGCGAGTACAAAAACCAACATCATCACACAACAAATCCCGAAATTACGAAAAGTGACCAGCACTTCGGGATTTCAGATTTCAGGGTTTCGCGAGTACAGAAACCAGAATCATCACACAACAACTTCCAAATTTACAAAAAGTGGGAAAGGTTGGACTAGGAGATTGCAAAATCTTTTGTTGAAAATCTAAGGTGATAATTTCAATCAAACGCAAAGGAAGAGAGTGCTCTACTTCTACTGTAAATTTCACACTATTTTCAAAATTCCATTATCTTTGTCCTATACTGGTGTTCTTACTTCCATTCTGTGAGATAGTAGATGTAGAAGGATTCAATATCCATCTATCTATCAAAATTCCGAATGTTTAATCTTATGAATCTTATACGCATAAAATCTATAAAAGGGGTACATTAGGGTAACAATTTCATGTAAAAGGTAACTCCTATTATATTCACTTAGAGCCTCTTTTAATAAATGCATTAGACGTCAACAGTACTAGATCTGTGCATCTATGTAAATACATGAATAAGAATATCATTCCATCAGAGGTTGGTCATTATAAATGATGTTCTGAGGGATCTGAGTTTGGTTTCCTGGGGTTTTAACTACAGAGAGGATCTACCCCATTGACGTTAATCTCCTCCATTCCTTACTTACTTATAGAAATATAATTACAGGTGCATCCATCTAGCATTTTACGCATAGGAGGAACAATTTTCTAGAGTTGGGATGTCCATTACGATCTTTGCGACAACATGCATATTAAAATCACGAAAAGACTTCATCTTCCGCAATAATTAACTACACTTCAGCAGATAGATGTGAACATTTCAGCAATCGCATTACAACTATATATGTATATATATATGGATTTCCTTCACATATATTCCTCACAATGAACAGAAAAAAGGAAATCGTTACAGTTCTGACTTAATCAAATGCAATGCATTAGAAAAAAAAACATTCAGACAGAGAATGGACACCATTCCATTTCGGATTTAATATGACATCGGATAAAAACATAGCCATTCATAATAGAGAGGGGTAGATCAACATATCTGAATCCAATCCGCAAGAAGAGAAAGGGAACAACCACGTTCCTCCCAACCGTAGAACAGAGCAACCAAAACTACTTGCTCGATTCACCCCCTAGCCTGACCATGAATCCATAAGGGTGAACTTGGAGAATCCTCACCGATAATTCCAAATTTTTAGCAGTTATCCCCTTGCCTCATACTTGCTCTACAATTTTCATAACAGCAAGAGAACTCGCAATCCTTTCCCAGCATACTTAGCAACGTCTTGCCTCCTCGCATATGTTATTTATTAATTTTTGCCAAGGTATTTTTCCCTCCTTTAGGGATTTTCACATCTCTCTTAATCCCTGATTTTTCAGGGGCTTCCAGTGGACAAATCTCTGATTTTCCACTTATCATAATCAGTCCAGAGGCAGTTCCAACATGTGCCCCACTCATGGAGTCATGGTCAGTTGATTTTAACATGGTTGTTCCATTTTTCCTCTTGCAATTAATATAAATATTCTGTTGTGATACAAGTGTCATAGTTAAATAGTTAGTTGAGTCAGATCGTATCTCTACCCAACAGTCATAATAATTAATTACAATTATTAAATTCGAAATTCTGAATTGCCATAAATGGAAAAAAAATTCCAGATTCGGATTTGCCAAAAATAGAAATAAATTTCCAGGACATTTCAAAAATAAAAAATAAAAATTTTGGGGGGGATATCACAAATTCCATCAATTTTTCTACATCATCCCATCTACCATACTTAGCATATATGTTTTAAATAAACACCTATCCATAATCTTAGGCTATATATTAGAATTATGTTTTGTAGCATGTTCTCCAAGTATGCATTTCCATCAATTATGTAAGAACCAAGTTATTCCTCAAGCAAAGAGACACCAAGTTCTAGCATCATCATTTCAATAAAATATCATGCCTCATATAGTAGTCCAACACAACCCAAAAGGATGGTCGTGCATATATAATGACCTTCATTAAGTCTAATATAGTAATGTGGACATCCTAGGAAATAATTGACATCCTTCATTTACTAGTCCTCCATGGCTACATGCATATAGAATAGAAATGAAGGTGACACGACTTGACTTTTTACATTATTTTTGTATTTGATTAAACTGAGTAAGTTCATCTTCAACATACTATTCATTCCATACCCAACAATCATTTCCTTCCACAAAATCACCTATCTTATATGCATTTTGTCAAGTAGGTGGAACACAACCTCTTAATCCAAAAAATTTCATGTCAATAGGGGAACTACAACCAAAAATATATAACTAAAATCCAATTATGATTGTGTAGCTATGAATATCCTTGTCGTGTTGCAGAGATCCTAAGTAAAAACATATTGCAAAAGTAATTGTGAGAGTGGCCAAGTTCATGACTATTATTTTCATTTGATAAAAGAGTTTCAAGGATTCATTAGCATGTACATGACTATAATACCCAACAATCAACACATTCCATGTGATCAAACTCATATTTATGATCTCCACTTGCATTTTGCAGAATATTTCTAATCCCTCATATCAATACCCATTATATGCATGAATAAACTAAAATCATTCCATTCTATGATAAATAAATAAAATAAGTCATACAAACCATCAAATATGTGAAGTGTTATATCTATACAACTACTTTTGGCATAAAACATCGAACTCAAAGGCACTCTTAATAACATAGTCAATTGTCATGAATATCCTTTACTTATTGTAGAGAATATGAATGTCCATAAGCGTGGAGAACATGTGAAATGGTTAAAAAAAAGGTTTCATTCCCACCATTTTCATTTGATGAAAGAGATCTAGGGCCTCACGAGTGTGCCAATTTTTGCACATAATCCACAATCATCACATTCCATGAGACAACATTACTATGATAATTTATTTCGAAAAATTGGCATGCTAAATCTACATTCCCACATTTTTCGTATCTTTCCACAACTTCATGTTGCAAACATATGATAGTCAAATCCACTTTTAACTATATAACCATGAATCTCCTTACTAAGACACACAAAACCTACTTTTCCACATATGGGTAGAACACTCGTAATAACAGTGGACATAGATTTTAGACTTGTCAATTTCAATTGAGAAAATATATTCATGGTTTCATTCACCTTCCCATTCTTAACATGCCCACCTATCATTGCATTCCATGATACCAAATGTTTATGAGATATTTTATGAAACTCGCTATTTTCCATTGCAACATTCATACATTTAGAATACATAATATATAAATGATGTCCCAATAAAAACATATGACTCAAATCCATTTTTTATTTTGTAATAATGCATATCCCTCCCTATTGCATAGCCTATGCTCTAGCAAATGCCTAGAGAATGAAGGGAAAAGTGAAATTGTTTGTTGAAGATCCTATGTTTTATCACATGCCATGTTATAAAAGGGAAAAGTAAAATTTTCTAACTATATACATATGCTTTTGATTTGGTAATAAATCATGGCACGTCATTAAAATGCATGTGTGGCATATCCTTTTATCCTCGCATTCCTTGAAAAAGTATTTTTCTTCAATTTTTATGCTATAGCCAGATTTGTGTCACCCCATGCAACTTTCTTAGAAGGCCCTTTCCATTTCCCTATGCAGACTTAAAGTCCCTTTTTGTAATTCCAAGAGCTAAAAAATAATTTTTTCCACATATACACATCCTAACAGTTATACAACGTGCGTATACACAAGTTGCACCATTACAACCCGCATACATTGGGTTTTGTGCCCAAAATTAAAAATGGTGTCGGGTTTCCATGGCATGTCACGAGATCCATAATCCTTGATCTTCCATATACTAGAAACATTCTAACTTGGCCCTTCAGTTCCATTTGAAGGCTATAAATGGGCCATATCAAAGTCGTGGAGAATGGAGAACAATTCAACTTTGAGAGCAAAGTTACTCTGGAGAAATTATTCACTTCATATTGAGTGTGCGTGCCTTTTTCCTTTTAAGTCTGAACACATTTTTCAGCCCCAAAGATCTTCCCTATTTGATGGAGAACCTCATTGTATCTTTTATATGACCTTGCCTTTGGTGGAGGATTGAAGTGTTGGAGGCCCACCTGGAAGGGAATTAGTTTCTCGGTTTCGATATGTGCTGACACAAAATGTTTTCATTCATACACTTATGTTGTTCATATTTTAATAGAAATACTCTTTTCTCGTCCAATTAATGTCTTGCAAATATTTGAATTGTTATTCCATGGGAATATTTGTTATGAATATTGATCGATTATTCTATTATATGTGCTAACTTTATATATTACTATCACCATATTCTTGTGTATCTTGGTTTTTGAGGACAAGTTGCAAGTATATAACTTTGAGTCAAGTTATCAACGGTGGACTTCTTCGAACATTTGGACGAGGTAGGCTCTTTATATTGTCTTGCTAACATGTTTGTTTATATAGCATAATTGATATTAGAGTTGATTTATGTAGTCATTTCCATCTATTGTGGTTTACCCCATGCCATAGATTGATTTTCCTCGTAACAGAATTGGAGACCATACTAGGGATTGGATATTCTTTTCGGGGTTTAGAATGTTTTTCTCCTTTGATTGCTCTCAGTTAGCTTGATTTTTCTTGTCATCTGATTGCTTGACAACCTATTTTCATTTTGGGTTTGAGTTTCTTGGCCTTATCCTTAACATGGCAGTTTTTTAATACATATACGCGTGTTTTCCCTTGATAGATGCGTACATATGCGAGCAATAATTCTATAGGGCGCGTACATACGCAGTGTTTTCTTAAATAATCGTGTACATAATTTGTGTTTGCTTGTTTGTTGAGTTTGGTGTTTGTTGGGTAAGTTTTGTTGGTTGTTGAGTCTTCTTGGGTCTCTCATATGACTGTTAAGTTCCTGCAGAGTGATAGGAAACCTTTCTTTGGTTGAACTTTTGGGTGGTTTTTCCTTCTCATAATATTTTTCATTAGTTGTCCTTGCATCTTGGGATGGGTGTTGCTTCTTGATATCCTGCTTGGTTTCTCTCTTTTCGCTTACTGTAGGGATTATATATCAAGTTGTTATTCAATACTTGCATTTTCATCTCTTTATATTGAAAATAAATAAATAAAATACATTTTGGATTAGGGCATTTGATCTTTTGAGTTCTTATTATTGATCTTGATGCATGTATGGAAATATTGCATCTTATTTGAAATTGCAGATTTGGATTGAAAGTTTCATTCTTGAAAAGATTATCATTTATTAAGAATTGAAGTGAAGACTTTTCATTATATTCATATTCATTTCTTTTACTTGTTGAGTCATAACATCATCAGAAACAATTTTATTTTTTAGGGTGCACATTGCACAAACTAGCTTAGGATTTAGATCCTTGGAATAGGATTGTGTGAGTAAACTTATCCAAGGCTATTAAAATCAACATATATGTCTGACTAAAGGAGTGGTGAAATCCATTGTATAAATGGTGACGTTAGGAGGCTCCGCTCACACTGGAGTTAAGCATGAGTTCGCGCAAAGTTGGTTGAGGAGATATCCCTCCAATACCCTCTTAGTGTCAGAGATATTTATGGGGATCTATTCGTATATGGGGGTATTTCTAGTTCCTTTACCTCTGTGAGAGGCGATGATTTCAATATTTTTGGCTATGCTACCTTGCCCATATGGTGGACCTCACTCAAGACTGTTCACTTGTGCATTGGTTATATCGTGGTGGCTTTACATTCTTGACAAAGGTAGCCATATAGGTTACTTGTAGGGGTTATTCTGCAAGTACCCCAATTCAGATAAGGGTCGGACAACACACAACCTTTATGGAGGATTATGTCTTCAGGGGGATCTGACCGACTGTGTTGTTAAGCCCACGAGGTCCCTTATAACTGATTCTGATACCTCTTCTCTTTTGAAGGGAGTCTCGGGCCCCTCTTGGGTGAGGCATACCTACTTTAGGGAGGGAGGCCCCTTTCTGCCACTTTATCATGTTTGTGTGCATTGGATTTTTTTCTTTACTTTGGTGTGCTCTATGCTTATTAGTTGGCATTAGAATTTTTCATTGTGTCATGAGTTTCCATTTCTATGGTTAGTGGATACCCCATGACTCCCTCATTTAGCATTACCCATCCCATGGTCTTTTCTCATTCCATGGGAACGAATCCTTTTTTATTTATGAGTGGTATGCTAAATCATGATACTCATCCAATACCTTGGGCCTCTAATAATTTTTCTCATGGTATGCCAGATGTGTGTTTGCAATTTCCATTATAAGGGACCTCGTCACCTTATTTGAATCCTAGTTTTGAGTTTGGAGTCATGATGCCTCCTTATTCTACTTTTTCATTTGGTAGGAGGTTGGAATATCCCTCAATCAAATATTACTGTAGGAGGTTGGAATATTACTTCCTATGGATCCAATCCTAGCTTTACTTTTCCAGGAGAAATTTCTCAGATGGGAATTCATTCTAATTATTACATCCCATCCATCTATCCTTATTTCGCAATGCCAGTTCCTATGAATGGTTTTCCCATGGAAAAACTTCGTCTGTCCTCTGGTGTTTCATCCCAGGGGAGTCAGTTTTATAGTATGGGAAACCCCCTTCATGAAGTCCCTTCATCTGGGGGAAACATATATCCTCACATGAGTAACCCTTGTCATGTCACTTTCTCTTCGCAAGCGGATTCCTCGGTTACAATGCCCTTAAAACCCTATATGAATCAGTTTGGAGGAGGATACTTTCTTACTGGGCAGGGCCATTGTGTATAGTAGAACCCTTCCTAGCTTGAAATTTCTCAAAACCAATATTTCTTGGAACCTTGGTCACAAATTATGCAACCAACTGCCGCTAGTCCAGTCACTGCAAGTCATAGTGGAATTATATCACCAACCTCTGTTAGTCATGTTGGAGATTGGTCAACAACCTCATCAAGTCCTGTTGAATACCAATAACCAGCCGATGCATGTCATGTTGGGGGAACAAATATAGTCACTTCTAGTCACACTACACATACATCACCAACCTATGCTAGTCATGTGGGGGATTCATCATCAACCTCTGCTAGTCATGTTGAAGGTTCATCACCAACCTCTGTTATTCATGTTGGGAATTCATCACCAACCTCTGCAAGTCATGTTGGATATTTGATACTAGCCTCTACAAGTCATGTTGGGAGCATGTCGTAGCCACTGCAAGTCATTTTTGGGGAATTCATACGATTGAGAAGCCCAGATGTATAATATGTAAGCCCAATTTATTTTGTAGGATTTGCAAAGGAGATCACCTTACTCATTTGTGCCCTGCTACTACTGTGCTACAAGAAGTGTGGTCCTTGCCTAGGGGCACTTTGGGTTTTGAGTTGTCTTTGGTTTCCCAACATTCTAGTCCTTTGGTTGATACAATGATCGTGTCGATTCAATATTCGACTGACACCACTCTTGTTTTTGGGGGTGATGCATTCCTTGAGCATGTTGTCTCACATCCTGTTCAACCAATAATTGTGTCGATGCAAACTTCAACCGACACTACTCCAATTTTTGGGGGTGATGTGTCTCTTGACCTTTATGTCTCACATCCTATTAAACCGAGGGTTGAAGAAGTGGTTGTGTCATTGCAATCTTTTTCCAATACCACTCTTCTCTTGGAGAGTGAGATGTCTAAGGAAGTGACATTATCAATGCAATATTCAGTCAATCCCAGTCTTTTTCTAGAGCATGATGTGTCCTTCGACCATGTCCTTAGAATTTCTAGTCCTATACCTTTTGAACAAGGGATCATTCCACTCTCTTTGAGTACACTCCCTCCAATTCCTAGGATGGTTTCCTTTGATTGGAATGATCTTGTAGAGCCTCAACTTCCTTCTTATACACCCTTCTAGATAACAGGCATTCTTAGATATATTGTAGATAAGGTAACCTCTGCAATTATTTTATCTTCCTCAACTTGGAAAGATTTGGGTTTTACCTTGTGTCAACTATCTGTGATTTTTTGAATTTCAACAAAAGTCCTGCACAGGAGCCCTGTCCTCCCCCATGATATGTTTCTTAGAAAAACATTCCCGAGTCTTGTTTAAGCTCTTTTCTGACTCTCTCAAAAAGAGAAAAGATTGATGAGTGAACTTCTCTCTTTCGCTCTCGTAAATTGGATTTGAAAGGACATTTACTTGGTGTAAGTTTAACCCTTTTTCGGACCAAGGAGATTAATTTTGAAAAAGGAGCACTCTAGTCACTAGTGGCTAGAAGAGTTCTCATGGGTATTGTTTTATAATTTTTCGGACCTATGGGACTAAATTTATGAAAAAGGACTTTCTTTGGATTTAAGTTGTAATTGCATCTCATCCTCTCACTTGCAGTATTGAACCTATTAACAGTTCCTAGTTTCGCATTATAAGCCTATTATCTCAACATATTGCATCATCTGCCAAGTAGAGCCTTGTTTATATCCTTTGCATCTTGGCACCTTATACCCTAAAAGGAAACATTACCCTAAGTGTCCATATCCCGCATGCACCTACTTACATTGAGTATAGGTATGTTACACTGTTGGAATCAATTCCTCACTTGCGACACTTGTTTCCTCCTCTATATCATAGCATTCATTTGTCTGTAAAAAAAAAAATTACGGGTGGGAAAATAATATTATCTCATGTTGGCAACAGTCGTGTCTCCTTTGAACCAAGAACAAACTTTTGAGTCCACTTGTCAACCAAATTTTGGTTTTAGCATGACCTTAGGAAGTTGAGATCGTTACTTAGAGTTTACTCCTCTGACTGGTTACTCTTCCAGTCCCTATACAGAGTTTAATTGGTGCCTCCTACATCAAAAAGTTTCATCATTGAGTCTATGCTTCCAGAGTCCTCCATATGTCTCTTGATCTTGTTCAAAGGATGTCTATAAGCATGTTTCATCCATTTCTCAAAAGTCCTGTCGACCATACCTTCATTGTGTCTTAGAGTTACATGAAGTTGTTGTCCTACCGTGCACCCTGGTCCTACTTTCCTTATGGGTTGGTAACCTTGAACCCAACAGTCGACAACTCCTCATTGGTCATTGACTAGGGGGTTTCCCTTGTTTTAAATGGCAAGAAATCTATTCACACATTAGGATTCATGTAGTTTCTTGGATTCCATTGGCCTTACTGGTGGTTTCCTCACCTTTGTCAGCAGTTTTCCTTATTGACTTCTATTCATAGGATATTTTTCGTGCACTACTTGCATCTGGTTCTTGCAAAATATGCACGGGGTCATTGGTTCATGAACATGTTCTCTGTCTGAGTTCCTCCAAATAATCAAGCTATTTCTTTGAACCTCGTGCTGACTTATGAGAGATTCCATAATTCTCTCCTTTGAATGGGTCTCCTCCCATCGACTTCAGCTCATCTATTTTGGAAATGGGGCGTAGATTCCTCTGAGTACCTAGAGGCTTGCATTCATTAATGGTAGGTTCTCTCGTCATCGACAATTGGGAATACATCAAGGTATTCTAATCGATAAATTATTCAAGTGTTCGACCTCGAATCCTTCATTCACACTTGTAATAATGTACTCGGTTCATTGATACCTACTTTCATTATCAGTAGGTTGTATCGCGTTTGTTAATGATATACCTTAAAGATCGGTAGTCAAACGAAGTCTCGTTATGTTTGACCTCAACTCCTTTATTCACATGATGTAGACTTGCACCTTTAGCGGATCGTGTAGGAGAATTGAATACATCAGTTCATAGTCACAGATTTTCTAAGTTTTTTCTATCATTCATTGGATCAGTACCTATATGACTTCAGTGATCATGGGAGACCATATTGTACTTCATTGTATACAAATATCTTCAGATTGGTTTTGAGACTAGTTTTCACTGGGCCTTGTTCGTGACTATGACAACCTATGGCATGTATCTAGCTTTGTATTACCTATTCATGGGCATGAAAAATTGTTTGGAAAATTTCCACATGGATTTGCAGTGTAATTCAAATTGGCAACCATGTGCACAAAGTCATTATGGATTGTAATATTCTTATGAGAAACTAGTTCATCCAGTTGGGTCTCCATTACTCTACTTCTAGGAATTATATTGTATTTCTCCCACCAGAGATACTCCTCTGACCTCACACATTAGGGGGAATCTGTTATAGAAATATTTTCCTCACCCCATGCAACTTTCTCAAAATCCATTTTCCATTTCCCTATGTATACTTGAAGTCCCTTTTTGCAATTCCCAAAGATAGAAAACATTTTTTTCGACATATACGCGTCCTAACATCTATACAACATGCATATATGCAGGTTGCACCATTAAATCTTGTGTACATCGAGTTTTGTGCCAAAAATTAAAAATGGTGTCAGGTTTCCAAGTCATGTCATGAGATCCATGATCCTTGACCTTCCATATACTGGAAATGTTCCGAATTGACCATTCGGTTCCATTTGAAGGCTATAAATGGGCCATATCAAAGCCGTGGCGAAGGAGAAAAATTCAACTTTGAGAGAAAAGTTACTCTGGAAAAATTATTCACCTCATATTGAGTGTGCATCCCTTTGTCCTTTTAAGTTTGAACACATTGTTCAGCCCCCAAGCTCTTCCCTATTTGATGGAGAACCTGATTTTATCTCTTATATGAGCTTGCCTTTGGTGGAGGATTGAAGTGGTGGTGGACCAACTGGAAGGGAGTTTGTTTCTCGGTTATGATACGTGCTGACACATAACTTATTCATTCATACACTTATGTGTTCATATTTTAATAGAAATACTCTTTTCTCACCGAATTAATTTCTTGAAAATATTTGAATCGTTATTCCATGGGAATATTTGTTATGAATGTTGATGGATTATGTTATTATATGTGCTAAATTTATATATTATCACCATATGCTTGTGTATATTGGTTTTTGAGGACAAGTTGCAGGTATATAGCTTTGATTCAAGTGCTCAACGTTGGAATTCATCGAACATCTTGATGAGGTAGGCTCTTTATCTTGTCTTGTTAGCATATTTGTTTATATAGAATACTTGAGATTAGATTTTATTTATGCAGTCATTTCCACCTATTTTGGTTTACCCCATGACATAGAATGATTTTCCTCATAATAGTTTATTAAGAATCAAGAATGCATTTGCAATATTGAAAATAGGATGAAAAAATTCATTTCACTTTTTATCATGTGGGCATGCACTTACTTTCTTTCTACCATGTCATTATTGTTGGTGCAATCAATTGTAAATAATCTCGTAACTTATTTATTAAGGAACCGAGGAGTTCAACAATATTTGTAATATCCCCAAAAATAAATTATTATTAAAGTTTGAATACACTTAGGAGTTTATTTCTGTTTTTGGCAAATTTGAATTTGAAAAATTATTTCCATTTATGGAAATTCCAAATTTGGAATTTAATTAATTGTAATTTATTATTGTGACTGTTGGGGAAAGATTTGATTTTCCCAACCAACTCTTTGACTATGAAACTTGTAAGAAACAAATATTTTTTATATTTATTGTTGAGAGACAAATGGAACAACCAGGTTGAAATTAGCAAACCATGACTCCATGAGTGGGGAACATGTTTGAACTACCTCAGGAATGAATTTTACAAGTGGAAAATCAGGAATTTGGCCATTGGTAGCCCCTGAAAATCATGGATTTGTAAAGATGCAAAAATTACCAAGGGGGAAAATACCTAGGGACTAGATGCTTTTGCATGTATAGCATATGGGAGAAGGCAGGACGTTGCCTAGTATGATAAGGAGAGGAATATTGATTTTTGTTATGAGCACTGGTTTCTGAGTGTGAGGCAAGGAGATTTTTTTTTATTCTGAAAGAGGATGATAGCTAAGGAGGAGTTTAGAGTTCTCCCTCATGGATTCATGGTCACACTAGGGGGTGAATGGAGCAAGTAGATTAGTTGTTTTGTTCTATGGTTGGGTGGAACTTGATTGTTCAATTTGTTTTTTCATCACTTTGTTCAAATATGTTCATCTACTCTTCCCTGGTTGAATGTTATGTTGATTAATAGTTGGTAGAATACATTGACTAAATTATGGATAAATGTCCTATTGATTAATGGTTGATATATCACATCTACTTATTCAGTAAGTAGAGTTAAGAGAGTTACTGTGTATGATAGTTGTTGGTGATTATATGAAAATTCTGTATTCAAGTGTTGTACTCTTTGAACCACAATATGAATGTAGATTCAAGTATTACAGGTTGAAGAATATTAAGTACAGATCTACACGAAAATCTATGCGTACTTTTATAGGTTGCAATAAATCTACACAAAATAGAAGTATTACCATGATAAATGTAAACTATACCATATATATATATTCGCTCAAGGACTATTTAACTGTACAACTACCCAACGAAGTTTTTGGGTGATTACCAGAATAGAAATATGTGTGTGTGTGTGTGTGTGTGTAGGTTGTTTCCCATACAAATTTTCAGAGCTACATGAACATCTAATACACAGAAAATATTTATTGACTATTACAAGTATTTTTCCATTAAATCCGATTGAATTAAATGTAGCATAAGATTACAATACTTTTCATTTTAGTAATCTAAGAAGCAAATGACAAACAACATAAATACATAAAACATGTTACCTATTACAGAGTCGGTACAATACTTAAACGAGTCTTTAAACTCTACACAGTATATGTGACCATAACTATTAAATGGTGCAATTCATATTCAATATGGGGTTTCCCCTTTGTATTTTCCTTTATGGATTGAATATACAAGTAACCCATTTTCTATAGGAACCTGGTGTGAAACTAACACGATAATAGTATCCTAGGGTGAAAACTGTATCACTTTAACAAAACCTGGATGGTTATTTTTCTTTCAACGCTGTAAGTTGAAACTCAAATACCTTTCAAGTGGGGTTCCATCATAAATCCCAAGCCATTGAGCGATGAGGTCTTGCAAGAGAAAACCAAGAACATCAGTAACAAAGTTATGAAAAAAAATCAACAAAAAATTAAATATCAAAGATAGAGTAATGTTCAAAAATGAATTCATGAAATTAAAACATTGCAGTTTTTAACACATGAAAAATCACTTAGCTTGAAGATGAGGTGGGGTCCCTTGCTCCATCATCGACGCTGAGCGAATTTTCCATAACCTGCAGGGGAGAAGTGGTTTTTGAAGTGGATAATGGGTACCCTCTCCATAGAAACAAGGGTCTAGTCATTAATCTTGTAACCAAATACATTAAATCAATTGCTCATCTTGTATCAAACATATAGAACCTTATTAAAACATGTAATATACATATTGCATAATCCATAGCTGGAAGGAGTGCATAGTAAAAATCACGTTATACATAATTGTCGAATTCAGACCATAGATAGGGTTGCAAGTTACTGTGCTTAGACTTATAAAAGGGGTTACAGATTTATGACAAAGAAAAGTGCAACGAAGTTCTGGATACTTATAATTATTTCCTTTATGATAACAGAATGGGATTTGACAAGCGTAAATATAGAATACCAAAACAAAGTATCAAAACAAATCGTATCAAATAATTTTAAGCCCTGGAACTCTAACCACAGTGGAAGTTGTATGACTGTAGTAATTCCTACATAGGTATGATGAATGTAGTAGTAAATGAGATCACCAAATTCCACACAATAACCATAATCCCTTACCGCACCATGAGAAATGGTTTTTCGACCTTACAACGTATAACTCATGGGAGGAGTAATTATCGTAAGCCTCAGATGTATAACTCTTCATGAACTGACATTTTGAAGACCCAATACTTAATCAAAAATAGGGAAGTAAATACACAGCATGCCGAGAACTGTTTTTATAACATGTGAATATAAGTAATAAAGTAAAAACCAAGGTCATGACCATGCCATGTGAATTTCCCCTACCTTTGCGAGTGGAGTGATTCAACCCATCAACTCTCAGTTTAATCTAAGGGTAAATGTAGACTCCTAGAATAGAAGGTCACTACTACAGGGTTACGTGCTCAGAAAAATCTTGCATGACGAATAAACAAAGAACATTTCCTCCATGACCTTCATCAAGAACATTGTTGATACCAACAACAAAGGTTGGCCCAATGTTTAGTTTTGGGCAAAAAGGTTACGATACACAACACATGGGGTCTTACCCTCCAACTGTGAGTAGAGCATGAATCAGGATAAATAATCAGCTACAGTATGTGAAAGGAGTATGCATACGATTGTATAACCACTGATGGTACAATTGACTCATTACTATTAGCAAACATTACAACACAGAGTCACATGGTTATGGATATTTGATACCCTTGCAGAACGAGACCACAGGTTTTAGACTTAGACCCATAGAGGTAAGGGAAAAAATAGTAAAGACTGAGAATAGACTCATTACAGAGAGATACTCAAGAAGAGACTAACTCGGAAAGGAACCCTGAACAATATCCTAGTACAAGAACTGGAATCTAGAGAGGCGGAAAAATTGTAAACCCTTTTCTTTTGAAAACAATAAACAATTACAATGCTAGTGTGTTGGATGGCCTGCGAGAATGTACCCTTTTGGAAGTTGTAGGAAATTCCAGACCACTCGAAAATTCCTCCACCGATGCCCAGGACGTGACTATCATTGTTATTAACCAAGAAGCCAAGGATGAGTAATGCACAGAGCAAACTGGAGGGAATGGCTACAATGACCAACCTCGGTTTCACCAATGGAGTTTTAGTGCATATTTATGACAGGGTACAATGTCATGTGATATGATGGAGGTGACACATTTATTATTGAACACGGTGGTCGAACATTAACCCTGGAAAGTACTGTTTGCAGGTAGCCATTAATAGACTAGAAAGAGGTTTAATTTGGCACTTGGGAAACCCTTCTCGCAACCTCACACCAAGTTATTGCAAGTATGAGGACTACTCGGTTAGGGTTACAACCATGCCCAGTTATCACATCCAACTTCTCGTTCAGTTAAAGATCAAACTTTTGGTTCACTAGTGTTATCGAATTCAGAAGGGATGACTAATATCGTTGGGTTCCTTAACGATCCCCAACCGTCAAACATATTTCAATACTATGGTAATAAAGTGTGGGGATCAACCATAACCATTGTTCCACAAGTTCTATTACTCAACCAGTTAAAAACATGTGAATCCACTTTATGTTAAAGACTGTGATACCCTCGATAAAGGGTATGCATTGCAGAAACGTTTTCGAATAGGAACCTTATGGTATAAGAAATGGATCATGCTTAGAGATGGTAATAATGCTAGTAGGTTTCCTTTATGTTTTTAATGTTAAATTTTATGTATAAGTAGCTATAGTACTGGTGGGGTTTCTTTTAATAAGTTAAACTTTATCCCCTATACTCTCCTTAATGAACAAAATGAGTGAGAATGCTAGTAACTAGGAGACTAGGTTATAGGGAAGCTAACTCTTAATCTTTTTATGAGAGATTTATGTGCAGTATGGAATAACTCAGAGGGTTAGTCTTTTTCATATGACATTTGACTATATCATTATTTTGGTTGCGTAAACCTAACGACGGAAGTAGTGATGATAAAACTATCTACTTATAATAACTTTATGTCTTTCTGAATAAGTGTTTCGAGGAGAAAAGAGATTTAATGTCTCTATGAATTTTTTTTTTTATTTTGGTAAATTTGGGGAACATTACATATGGTATTAGAGAAAAGTTTACAACACTTGGACCTTAAACAGGGCCAAAAATGTTTTCTTAGCACATACTTTCTGTCTAATGAAAAAAATAACAAAACATTTATTGTTACACAGAAAAACTTTATTTATGTTGTGATAATGGCAGCACAGAATGAAGAGGAGGTCAGACTTGAGGAGAATCCTGAGCAGGGACCTATTAGAGAACCTAAACATAATAGTGAAGGAATTTCTGCCACCCAGGTTCTAGAAACCATGAAAAACCTCATTGTGTAACTGCAATTTTTGAAGGCAGACAATGAGAAATTGAAAAAGGAACAACAAGAACAACAGGAAATAAATGAGGTATTGATGTGTAGCGTATAAACAAATAAGATCCCAAAATAAAATAACCAGGAAGAAGAGGTCAACAAAATAGACTCCAAGAATTATGGTCCAAAAGCAGAAAAAGGGGACAATGCTTCTAAAGGCACACCATCAGCAGAAGACAAATCAACCACAGGAAGAAAGAGGAAACAAGTGGACCACCTAGAGGGAGAGTTTAACAAAATCAAACCATCCACCTTTGATGGGAAATCCAGGATAGGGGAGGAGTTTGAAGAATGGTTACTAGACATAAAAAAGTATTTCCAGATCTACAATTATTCTAGCAACATGAAGGTCAGAATGGTCATCTATAACCTGACAGGAAAAGCAAGAATATGGTGGTAGGACCTGAAGTTGGCCAAGGGCCTAAAGGAAAAACATATGGAGTGGTCGGATATCAAGAAATACTTTAAGAAACAATATTTATCTTAAGGTTACTATGAAATAAATATCAAAGAGTTGCATGAACTACGACTCGGTCAAATGACTATGGATGACCTAATAAACAAATTCCTAGAATTATTAAGGTTCGTTCCTTATATCCGAAAGGATAAAGTAAAAATCCATAGGTTCCTAAGTTGTTTACCACAGTCCTATAAGGATAATATCGAATTTGAAAACCCCAAGTCCTTAAGAAAAATTTTCAGGAAGGCTCGAATGTGTTACGATCAATACAAACAACGATCTAAATTTCCCAAGGCTTGGAAAGACAAGAAACACGACAGAATGAACCAACCGAACAAGGGATATCAACCAACCCCTTTCTAGAATGCAACAAAGAGTTTTCCAAGGAAATATTTTTACTCCAATAACCAGAATGCCCAAGGGGGAGGTAAACCAGTTAATCTGGGAATAAAGAAGTTTGGGGACAGCCCCAGAGAACCGTTAAAATGATGGGAATGCGGAGAACCTCACTTAAGGAGGAATTGTTCGCTTTTAACTTCTGTAGCAAGGACTACGGTTCACAACCTGCATGAAGCCTCTAGAGTGGGAGAAGTGGGTAGAAGCATACACAAGATCATTGCAGCAGTGGATGGTCAACAAGTTGATCACCAGTCCACTGTAGTGGAAGTTGAAGGTAAATTTAACAATAATCGTGTTTTTGTTTTAATTGATCCAGGAGATACTTTGAGTTATGTTTCTCCTTGTGTAGTGGATTCAAATAAACTTAAGAAAATAATACATGCAAAATCTTGGCTAGTACAACTAGCAACAGGAATAAAAGGAAAAGTAATTGATTTCATTTATGACTGTGAGTTCCGTTTAGGTGGTCAAAACACAAAGATAAATATGAATATTCTACCGTCATGGTCTTACGATATAATTATTGGAATGGACTAGTTAGAGAGGCATAAAGGATTTTTGGATTGTTATGAAAAATCACTCATTTCCAAAGATGAAAACAACATTGTTAGGATAGTACAAGGCATACGTAAAAATGTCTTAGTTAGGAAGATTTCAGCAATGCAATTTAAGAAGTGCATGAGGAAAGGTTGTCAGATTTATGTTATCCAAGTGACAAATCTATTGGAAAAAGAAAATAAACCTAGCCTAGAGGATTTTGTCGTCTTACATGATTTTAGAGATTTGTTTGTTGACGAAATACCTGAACTGCCCCCAAGAAGAGAGATATACTTCTCTATCAATCTTTTGCCTGGGTCAACCCCCATATCTAAGGCACCCTACAATATGAGTTTACCCGAATTAACATAAATAAAGATTCAACTACAAGAACTATTGGAAAAGGGATATATCAGACCAAGTGTCTCTCCATGGGGATCACTAGTCCTTTTTGTTAAAAAGAAAGAAAGAACTCTAAGATTATGCATTGATTACAGACAGTTAAACAAAATGATTGTTAAGAACAAATACTCCCTACCTAGAATCACTGATCTGTTTGATCAAGTGGGTGGGGCAAATATTTTTTCTAAGTTGGATTTAAGATCTGGTTATCACCAGGTTAGAATAAAGGATGAAGACATAAGTAAAAGAACGTTAAGAACGATATATGGACATTATGAATTTGTTTTTATATTGTTTGGTCTCACTAACGCACCAACAATATTTATGTGTTTAATGAATAGCATTTTCAGTCAGTACTTGGATAAGTTCGTTTTGGTATTTTCTGACGATATCCTAGTGTATTTGGAAACAAAAGAAGAACATGAAGAACATCTAAGTATAGTATTGCAAATTTTAAGGAAACACAAATTGTATGCCAAGTTTGACAAATGTGACTTCTATCAAAAGAAAATACAGTGCCTAGGACATGTAATATTTGAAGAAGATATTGCATTCGACCCAGAGAAGATAAGGGTCATCATGGAATGGCCTATCCCTAAGGATCTAGTGGATATCCAGTCATTCATGGGAATCATCAGGTACTATCGTAGATTTATAGAAGGATTCTCTAAGATTGTGTACTCCATCACATCCCTACAGAAGAAGGGAACCAAGTTTAATTGGTCACAGAAGTGTCGGGACAATTTTAATAAGTTAAAAGAGTTGTTAACAACCGCACCCATTTTAAGGGTAGCAGACCCGGATAAAGACTTCATAGTCTACGTGGATGCGAGCAAAGAAGGTTTGGGAGATGTCCTAAATCAATAAGGGCATGTTATTTTTTACGAATACAGAAAACTAAAATAGCATGAACGAAACTACGTCACTCATGACTTGGAATTAGCAGTTGTCATCCATGCATTAAAAATGTGGCGACACTATATAATGGGCAGAAATTTTATGTTGCCAACAGATAACAGTGGTGTGAAATTCTTGTTTAGTCAACCATAGCTTAACGCAAGGAAAGAAAGATGGTTGTCCTTCTTGAGAGAACTCTATTTCAAGGTAAGACACATCAAGGGCAAGGAAAACAAAGTGGCGTATGCTTTAAGTAGGAGAATTCATGGGTTGTTTGACACAAACATTAGCAGGGAAGGAAGCGACATTGAGCAAAGGATAAAGGTTGCAAGTAATAATGATGAAAAATACATAAATGGTATACTAAGATTCAAAAATGGTCTACTAAGATTCAAAAACAGATTATACATACTAGATTATGCTGAATTAAAGTTAACATTTTTGGACGAAGCACACAAGAAACCATATTTTGGTCATCCAGCATACCATAAAATGGTAACAACACTAAGGAAGTTATTTTATTGGCCTAATATGAAAGGTGAGACAACATAATACTTGTTTAAGTGCCAAGATTGTCAATAGGTGAAGGATAAACACCAGCACCCAGCCAGCCTGTTGCAGCCTCTACCTATACCAGAATGGAAATGGGAGACTATATCACTGGATTTATCACAGGTTTGCCTATAACTCAAAACCAGAATGATTCAATTATGGTAGTAATTGATAATCTTAGAAATTCTGCACATTTTATTCTTGTAAAATCCACTTATAAATCTATTAACATCACTCAAATATTCATGAAATAAATTTTTAGACTGCATGGTATTCCTAAAATGGTGATTTCAGATAGAGACGTAAAATTTACATCTATGTTTTGGAAAGAATTTCTTGCAGGGTTGAATACTAACTTGAATTTCAGCACAAGCTACCATCCACAAATGGATGGGAAAACTAAATGAACAAACCAAATCGTGGAATATATGCTACGAATGTACGTAAGGACGAAACCAAGTAAGTGGGAAGACTACCTGCACTTGGTGGAATTTGCATACAATAACATCGGCTAAGATGAGCCCCTTCGAAGTACTGTACGACAGAAAGTGTACAACTTTGATTAGCTGGGATAACCTAGTTGACCGATTCATGGTGGGACCAAAAATGCTCTAGGAAATGGAGAATACAGTAAGAAAAGTACATCAGAATTTAAAAGAGGCACAGGACAGATAAAAAAGTTACACTGACTTGAAAAGGAGACACCAGGAATTTCAAGTTGGAGACCATGTGTATTTAAAAGTAAAAGAAATAAGAAGTTCATTAAATCTAGGAAATTGTTCCAAGTTGACGCCTAGGTTTTGTGTCCCTTTCGAGATCTTGGCTCGAATTGGACCCATGTCATACCAACTTGTACTTCCCACAAATCTGAAAATTCATAATGTATTTCATGTGTCTTTGTTAAAAAAATATTTCCATGATCCTACTCACATGATTGATTGGAACATGGTGCAGGTGGAACCAAAAGGCAAGTTCCAAGAAGAACCTATGTGCCTTTTGGACATGAGAGAAACAATACTACAGAATAGAGTTGTCACCCAGGTAAAAGTGCAATGGAAACACTTTAGTCCAGAGGAGGCCACTTGGGAATTGGAGGAAGATTTGCATAAATATTATCCAACCCTGTTCTGAGAAAGGAATGAACATTGAGGAAAATGTTGTACTGAAGGGGGGAAGGATGTAATATCCCCAAAAATAAATTATTATTAAAGTCTGAATACACTTAGGAATTTATTTTCGTTCTTGGAAAATTTGAATTTGCAAAATTATTGCCATTTATGGCAATTCCGAATTTGGAATATAATTAATTTTAATTTATTATTGTGACTGTTGGGAAAAAATTTGATTTTCCCAACCAACTCTTTAACTATGACACTTGTAAGAAACAAATATTTTTTATATTTATTGCTGAGAGAGAAATGGAACAACCAGGTTGAAAACATAGAACCATGACTCCATGAGTGGGGAACATGTTTGAACTACCTCAGGGATGAATTTTACAAGTGGAAAATCAAGAATTTGGCCATTGGCAACCCCTAAAAATCAGGGATTGGTAAAGCTGCGAAAATTCCCAAGGAAGAAAATACCTAGGCATAAGATGCTTTTGCATATACAACATAAGGGAGGAGGCAGGATGTTGCCTAGTATGTTAAGGAGAGGAATATCACTTGTTTTTATGAGCACTAATTTCTGAGTGTGAGGCAAGGAGAATTTTTCTGATTCTGAAAGAAGACGATAGCTAAGGAGGAGTTTGGAATTTCCCTCATGGATTCATGGTCACGCTAGGGGGTGAACGGAGCAAGTAGATTAGTTGCTTTATTCTATGGTTGTGTGGAACTTGGCTGTTCCATTTGTTGTTTCAGCACTTTGTTCAGATATGTTCATCTACTCTTCCCTGGTTGAATGTTCTATTAATTAATAGTTGGTAGAATACATTGAATAAATTCTAGATAAATGTCCTATTGATTAATGGATGATAGATCACATCTACTTATGTTGGCAGAATAAAATGATGGTAGAATAAGATTTTACCGTTGAATTTATTTAGTAAATAGAGTTAAGAGAGTTACTGTGTATGATAGTTGTTGGTGATTATATGAAAATTTCTTATTCAAGTGTCGTACTCTCTGAATGTAGCTACATGAACATCTAATACACAGAAAATATTTATTGACTATTACAAGAATTTTTCCATTAAATCTGGCTGAATTAAATGTAGCAGAAGATTACAGTACTTTTCATTTTAGTAATCTCAGAAGCAAATGTCTAGTGACATAAATACATAAAACATGTTACCTATTACAGAGTCGGTGCAATACTTAAACGAGTCTTTAAACTCTACACAATATATGTGACCATAACTATTAAATGGTGAAATTCATATTCAATACGGGGTTTCCCCTCTGTCTTTTCCTTTATGAATTGAATATACAAGTAACTAGTTTTCTATAGGAACCTGGTGTGAAACTAACATGATAATAGTATCCTAGGGTGAAACCTATATCACTTTAACAAAACCTGGATGGTTATTTTTATTTCAGCGTTGTAAGTTGGAAATCAAATACCTTTCGAGTGGAGTGCCCTTGTAAATGCCAAGCCGTTGAGCATTTAGGTCCTTCAACAGAAAACCAAGAACATCAGTAACAGAGTTATGAAAAAAAATCTACGAAAAAATAAATATCAAAGATAGAGTAATGATCAAAAATGAATTCACGAAATTAAAACATTGTAGTTTTTAACACGTGAACAATCACTTAGCTTGATGATGACGTGGGGTCCCTTTCTTCATCATCGGCACTGAGCGAATTGTCCACAACCCAGAGGGGAGAAGTGGATTTTGAAATGGATGATGGGTACCCTCCCCATAGAAACAAGGGTCCCATCATTAGTCTTGTAACTGAATACATTAAATCAATTGCTTATCATGTATCAAATAGATAAAACCTTATTAAACCATGTAATATACATATTTAATAATCCAAAATTGTGAGTGCACAGTATAAATCATGTTATACAGAACTACCCAATTCAGAACATAGATAGGGTTGCAAGTTACTGTCCTCGGACTTATAAAAGGGGTTACACATTTATGACAAAGAAAAATGCAACTAAGTTATGGATACTTATAATTCTTTCCTTTACGAAAACATAATGGGATTTGAAAAGCGTAAATATAGAATACCATAACAGAGTATTAAAACAAATTGTATCAAATAAGTTTAATCCATGGAACTTTAACCATAGTGGAAGTCATATGACTGTAGTAATTCCTGCATAAGTATGATGAATACAATAGTAAACCAGATTACCAAAGTCCACACAGTAACCAAAATCCATTAACACACCACAGGAAATGGTTTTTCGACCTTACAACGTATAACTCATGGTTGGAGTAATTACCATAAGCCTCAGATGTATAACTCTTCACGAACCGAGATTTTGAATACCCAATACTTAATCACAAACAGGGAAGTAAATACGTAGCATGTCGAGAACTTTTTTTATAACATGTGAATATAAGTAATAAATTAAAAACCAAGGTCACAACCTTGCCACGATTATTTACCCTACCTCTGTGAATGGAGTCATTCAACCCATCAACTCTAGGTTTAATCTAAGGGTAAATGTAGACTCTTCGAACAGAAGGTCATTAGTGTAGGGTTACGTGCTCAGAACAATCTTTCATGATGAATAATTAGGGAATGTTTCCTCAATGAACTTCATCAAGAAAATTGTTGATACCAACAACAAAGGCTAGCCCAATGTTCAGTTTGGGGAAGAAAATCGACGATATGCAAGACATTGGGTCTTACCCTCCAACTGTGCATAGAGCACGAATGAGGATAAATAATCAGCTATAGTATGGGAAAGGAGTATGCATACGATGGTATAACCACTGATGATACAACTGACTCATTACTATTAATATAATTTATAAAATAGAGTCACATGGTTATGAATATTTGATGCCCTCACAAAACGAGACCACAGGTTTTAGAGTTAGACCCATAGATGTAAGCACAAAACTAGTAAAGAATGAGAAGAGACTCATTATAGAGAGCTACTCAAGAAGTGAGTAACTTGAAAAGGAACCTTGAACAATATCCTAGTTCAAGAACTGGAAGTTAGAGAGGCAGATAAGATTGTAAACCCTTTTCTTTTGAAAACAATAAACAATTACAATGCTAGTGTGTTGGACGGACTACGAGAACTTACCCTTTTGGAAGTTGTAGGAAATTCCAGACCGCCTGAAAATTCCTCCATCTATGCCCAAGACGTGACTGTCATTGTTATTAACCAAGAATCTATGGATGAGTAACGTGCAGTGAAAACTGGAGGGAATACAATGACCAACCTCGGTTTCACCAGTGGTGTTTTAGTGCATATTTACGACAGGGTACAATGTCATGTGATACAGTGGAGGTGGCGCATTTCGTATTGAACATGGTGGCCGAGCATTAAACTCAAAATTTATTGTTTGCAGGTAGCCATTAATAGACTGGACAGATGTTTAATTCGGCACCTGGAAAACCCTTCATGACCTCACACCAAGTTATTTCAAGTATGAGGATTAATAATTCAGGGTTACGACCATGCCCAGTTATCACATCCAACTTCCCGTTCAGTTAAAGATCAAACTTATGATTCACTAGTGTTATCGGATTCAGAAGGGAGGACTAATATCGTTGGGTTCCTTAACGATGCCTCAACCGTCAAACATATTTCAATACTATGGTAATAAAGGGCAGGGATCAACCATAAACATTGTTCAACGAGGTATATTACTCAACCAGTTGAAAACACGCAAAGCCACTTTATGTTAAAGAGTGTGATACCCTCAATAAAAGGTATGCATTGCACGGACATTTTCGAATAGGAACCTTATGGTATAAGAAATGGATCATGCTTAGAGCTGGTAATAATGCTAATAAGTTTCCTTTATGTTTTTAATGTTAAATGTTACGTATAAGTAGCTATAGTAATGGTGGGGTTTCTTTTAATAAGTTAAAATTTATCCCTTATACTCTCCTTAATGAACGGAATGAGTGAGAATGCTAGTAACTAGGAGACTAGGTTATAGTGAAGCTAACCCTTAATCTTTTTATGAGAGAGTTTTGTGCAGTATGGAATAACTCAGAGGGTTAGTCTTTTGCATATGAAATTTTAATATATCGTTATTTTGGTTGCGTAAACCTCACGAAGGAAGTAGTTATGATAAAACTATCTACTTATAATAACTTTATGTCTTTTGGAATAAGTGTTTAGAGGAGAAAGGAGATTGAATGTCTCTAAGAAAAAAAAATATTGTTTTGGTAAATTTGGGGAACATTACAAGATTAGATTGTGTATCAATTATGTTCAAATAGAGTTTATTCAATACTTACATTACATGCTTATACAGTGGGAAAGTTATATAAATTAATATTTTGGTGAAAATTACTTCTAAAGCTAGATTTTTAAATCGGGAAGGATTTTCCCAACGACAGGATAATACATTTTGTAGAGATAGTTCAACCCAAGTTAAAAGTTTCATTACCGTATTATTAGTTTTTTTAATATTGTTATATAATTTTTTTATGTTTATGGAACATGGTCATTTATTTTTAATGTGTGTCTTGATTATTGTAACACACACTAATCAACAAGCCAAAAATAATTTGGGTTGTGCTCTTATCTAAGTCATACCCACAACTCAAGTACCTCTAAATTATCCCTCTTGGGTTGATTAAAAATTATGATGCTAATTAATTAACCAATAACCATGAAAGCAACAAATGAAATAATTAAGATTCCTTCTAAATGTAAAATAAAATATTTACATGTCATCACAACAATAACTAGAAAGCAGGCATAACATAAACTCATCATATATTAGAGATAATAACTAATACACAGTGGAAATAAATATACAAGCAGAGATAAACATGATAGAGAGCACTAATATTTATCAAAACCAATCACCAAATAGCTTTAGACCAAGGATTTTACACCCAACCTTAGACACTATTGGTCCAAGTCTCAATAATAGGTCACCCCCAAGCTAGGGAAATGAATCCATAAGGACATGTCTCATTTTGACATGCATATTCCCAAACCAGTCAGCAATCAAGCTCTCACAATATTCTCGAACAAACATCAAATACAATTACCATTTGTCTTCCCCTTGGGCATGCACCACCCAAAGAGAATCAACCCCTTTCATTGCAACACAATCCCTTAGGTTTTCCACCTCTTTCCAAGGATCCAATTCTTTTGGTCAGGAAATATCAATTATGGAAACTCCTAGGATTCTCAAATATGAACAATTCTCTCTCAACTATCATTAATATCATTCCCACAAGCATCCATTCCCTCCTAGAGTAATTAGTAATTAATTACAACCAACCAACCATGGTTTCTCCCCTTTAAAAAATGTTTTACCTTCCTCATACATAACTAGTAATGATAACAAGAGTGAATTAGAGAGGAACAAATCCAAAAAAAAAAATCTTTAGTAAGAATGAATGGACAACCCCCAAGACAAGCAAGACAAGGTTTAAATATCAAAAGCATATCACGTAACCCCGTTTTTCTCTCCAAAATTTCAAGGTGGGTAATTAAAAATAATTTTAAACAATGTAAAGGCTTAGCCCCTCAACTTCCCCCCTCTCTAGTGGAATCATATTCCCCCTATAACTCTTTTCCTTGTTCATCTAGCAGCCAATGATGTATCTTGTTATTAATAATTATCAATGTATTACATTTCCTAGGCACTCCAACCTCTTTCAATAGTTTAGGCATTTTATCCTTTCATCAAATAAACAAAATACATTAATAATATGGGGACTCAAAACGAGGGTATTACATTCCCCTCCCCTTTATTTTGGCACTGTCCTCAATTCATACACAAAACAAAAATAAAAATTTCAAAACTTTTCAAAAAGTCACAAGTACTCTTCCTGCACGACATCTTCATGCTCCCAAGTAGAATCTTCAAGACCGTAGTAGGTCCATTGAACCTTTACTATCTCTATGACTTGATTCTGGAGCACTTTGACTTTTCTATTCAATATGTGCATTGGATGAACCTCAAAGTATTCTTCTAGATCCACCTAAATCAAATTCCAATCAATAACATTGTTAGGATCATGCACATATTTTTTCATAAAAGATACATGAAATACATTATGCACATTCATGGAAGTAGGAAACACAAGCATGTATGCAACTAGCTATATTTTTTTCAATATCTCAAATAGACCATAGGATCTTGTTGTTATCTTTGTACAACTTCCCAACTTCAATGAGCTCTTACTAGGCTTCACTTTCAAAAGAACATGCTCTCCCACTTTAAATTCTCTAGCTATATTGTCCATATCTACATAACGCTTTTGTCTACCTTGTGATGCCTTAAAATTATACTTAATTTTAACCATCTGGTCTTCCATATGCTTGAGAAATTCTAGCCCAAGTACTCCTATGTCTATTAGGTTTTCCCAACTTGATGCAGGAGCATCAACAACTAGATGTAACATCCCGCTCTGGCGCACTTACAAAACGTATTCTTTGAGGACACTTGCTCACAAGTGATCTGGATTTTTATGATGATAAATCATTTATCCTTGATGATGATGCGTCATGATAGATGACATGATGTTTTACTTATTTGATATAAACAGGTGTTATTGACTCAGTTTTATTGAGTGTGTAGGGTTTTTGACTTGGAGGATGCAGAGGCAT